>JANTQJ010000100.1:0-29453 GCA_032989685.1 Arthroderma sp. PD_2
GCCAAATCCCAAACGCCAGAGCGCGTCCAGGTGGCGATCTGCGGAGGGGGTATCGGTGGTCTTACCATGGCTGCTGTCCTTCGCCGTCTCGATATTTCTTACGTCGTTCTTGAACGATATGCGGAGATAACCCCCCAAGGAGCCGGAATATCACTTGCTCCTAACTGTCTTCGTGCTTTGGACCAGCTCGGCATCTTCGAAAAGCTGGCTAAACATTCACAGCCATTGCGTGAAGTCCACATTTACAAGAACAATGAATTTTGGGGTTCTCAGCAGTTTGGAATGACCAATGAGGCGTTTGGATACTACGTGCATAAAATTGAGAGGCATCAATTCCACCATTTGCTACTCGAGGCCGCAGGAGGTAACGACGTTGTCCGATTGGGCTTCAATGTGAACGATATTATCGACGATGCTGAGGCACCCCATGCTATTATCAAAGCTGAGGATGGCCGAGTGGTTCATGCCGATATCATTGTTGGGGCTGATGGCATCCGTAGTTATACTCGTCGAGTGGTGGGTCCCCCAGAAAGGTGCATCAAACGAAGTTATGTTGCTAACACAATCATCTACGTGCAATCAGCTGGCCGAAAAGAGCGGAATGACGGCGACGAACACTATCCGCTTCAGTGGCCGAGTCCACATGTCTGGGTATACCAAACCTTTAACACATTTAACCACTAAGGACGAGGGTGTCGCGCATTGGATGTTATTTGATGATGCGATTCTTACAACCTGGCCATGCAAGGACAACAGACAATGGTATATCGGCGTCGCGGTTCGTCTTCCACCATCACACGAGATTTATGAGACAAGGTGCGCTAACAACAAAATTAGGGAGCGAGGCTGAAGCCAGGCGAGCAGCCCGATCGGTCAGTGTGGAAGGGGGCGACTAAGGACACAGTGAACGAGGTATATGGAGAACGGTTCCATCCGTTTGGCAAAGAATCTAAGATGAAGACAAGTCAGTAGACACCTCACTCATTTCAAGAAACATTGGCAGTATGTGTCTCGCTAACATATCGAATTAGTTGTCGATGCCTCCGAGCGTGTTATTGCCAGCAATGTCTTCCAAGAACTTGAAGTTCCTCATATGGTGAAAGGAAGAATCGTGCTTGTGGGCGATGGTTTGTGTCCCTGCCCCTTTCTGTCTAAGATTAGGGTGCTGACTAACGCACTTGGCAGCCGCTCATTCAATGACTTCATTCTTTGGCCAGGTAATTTAAGCTTAATTTCTTAAATCTTCATTCTCCACCCACATCCACATTTAATAAACTAACGATGAAATGTAGGGTGGATGTCAAGCCATCGAAGATGCTGTGGAGCTCGGCAATGCTCTGCATGAACATTTCCACCTCAACGATCCAACCGCCTTCGACAGATATTCTGAAGTCCGCCAGAAGAGAGCGAGTGATCTCGTTCAATTCTCTGAGAACTTCGCTAAAGTGCATACTGCGAGGCTCCCATACGGACTCGGTCCTTTGGTACGAAAAGTGCTCTACAAATACGTACCTACTAGTGTTTGGGTGTGGTATTTCACTTGGTTATTCAACTACCAGCCAACCATCAAATACCCTCTGCTGGACGTTCCTGCTGGTCAGACTGCTTCAGCGTAGTGAAACGAGGCGTTAAATTTTTCTCGTGGATTAACTACTGTATAGAGCGGACACTCTCCATCACTTGTCGAAGTGCACACTTGGTGGTGAACTATCATAACTTCTGTCTTTGACACTCAACTATTTAATACTTTCTTTCCGCAAGCGGCTAACTATATGCGGAGGAGCTCCCCTCTGTCTCATGCATTATGCTTTCCATAGACTGATATATTTGTTGTACCTAGTCTTTCTACCTACTATCTAGTATTTCTTCAATTTAAAAAGTTATACCATCCGCCAATAACCAGTAAAGTATGTAGAAGAGTTTACCCATCGTATTTTCGGTGTCTGGTTGCAACGGACAGTTAACGGTGCTTCTCTATCCACTAGAAAAGTACATACCGAGGCATAATGCATATACATTATATATCTATACTTTGTGACGCTCTAAAGCTAACTATTTAATACCATGGCCGGATTTAAATTATGCTGTTTTCTCCGAACTGTGTAGTATGATACCACCTCACTTTTACAACAAAAATCGAGAATGTGATATAGTCACATTTATTCATCCCTATCTAACCTCTAGATATGAAAATAATCTAACTGGTAATTACGCTTTTTGTTGGTTATAGAGATAAGCCTCGCCGTAATACCTCGGGGTGAAAGAAGCTTTATTTATTTCTGGATATGCTTGAAATATCATGCAAACTCGCACTGAGTTTATGGCACATATGTACATAGACCAGTATACTATTTTATGAATGGATTGATTTATTACTATATCTAAGTCATGCAAAATTTAGTTGAAAGTTGCTCACAGTATCTAACTATTGCCCTTAAAACTTTCAGTGGAAGCATATCGATCTGTACACATATATGGTATATGCATAAACAAATACACAAGGTGGATAAAATAGGGTAGAAAACCTCAGTGGGGGGGAGGGCCTTTTAGGCACAGTCTCCAGTTCTATGTTCATTACTTATACGGAACCATGCAGTGTTATAGCCATGCATAATATATTCTTGATAGCTATATTATGAAGCTCAGTTCTGCATCAGCTTTTGTATGTGGAGAGTTTATCAGGCAACGGAAAGGCTCAATCAAGGGATAGAGCATGACTGTCAATTTATGAATCGCGTAGGAATATAGCTGTATAAATATTTGGAAAGAATACCTTTGCCTAAGGATAAATGTAGTTATAATCATTCTCATTAGAAAACAATGCTGTTTCAACGTATCTAATCAAAGGTAACTACAGATTATCACAGTATTCTAATGGAGTTTTTCGTGACACAAAATGTATAGTCTGTTATTCTTTAAAGACTAATACATTATCTGGTGAAATATTATATACTAGGAGTTATGGAATTGTAAAGCCAGTGACGGTTCTGTCTGCAAGGTCGGGGATTGACCTTGCCTCGACTGGGTGCCGATTCTTGGAAATTAAGTCGTGATATAAGCGATCGCATCTCAAAGCTGGTGGCCTTGAGTACTAATCTTTTGCTAGTGGCGCAGCGGTTAGGCGTTAAATAGGGCAACAGGTCTGGTCGTGACAAAGTCAGAAGAAATCAGGTAGATGGATTTGAGCTTAGCTGTACCATTCCACCTAGACGAATGCATGGTAATATTCGAAGAATTTTGGCAATGACAGGCGGCATAGTTTTGGTACTATGGACTCTTGCCAATATATCATTACTCTATATAGATACTTCAGTTTGTACCCCCCTTATATAGTGGAAATATATGTTTGCGTATAAGAATTATCACTCGAGAAGAAATGTGTACTGATATCTTTAGATAAAACAGGCCAAGACAATACAACCATTGGCTTTCTATTGTCGATAAAACTAGTTAACGGTGCTTCCTTGTAGAAAAAGTCTCTTACTTAAATAATCATGGCGACACTCCGTTCTTACAGAATTCTATCCTTAGCGTATTAAGAATTAATCAAAGTGTATCCGAAGATACACTATCTTTCTCAATCATATATGAGATATCTGTTTTTATTTAGCTGCAAAGGTAAACCTAATCTATTCAGACTCTTGGTAAATCCAAGGCACCTATTATCAATAGGTTTGGGTGGTTGCCCATGCCGTGGGAAGAGGGTGTTGAGAAGAAGAGCAAATGGAACTCAGACTGATAATTTATCAAAGACAGCTTGCATAAACGGCATGATATATATTTGACACCATTACGCCCGTATATTTACCTTTATCGTGTTGTGGTTCCGAGGTTTTCGGGGTGTTGTGCGCACCAGAAGCACGACAATTTACCTCTTTCCAATTCCGTGCCACATGGTCGCGTGCTCACAGGGATGAGCTGCAGAAAAAACGAATAGAGCGCCGTATGTGTGTTTTCTCATCGCTAATGCAATACGGGTCACCTAGCTACAAAGGCTATCCTAGCTAATTCCTAGCGGAATATTAACACGTAGAGGAATAACGCAAGAACCGATCCTAAAATATTCACTCATGAGCATGAAACAAAAGCTGTCTGCTAGATGATCATGGAGAGCTGATCTGCCATCAAAATAGCGGATTTAAGATAAATTTCGAGCAGAACGACGAATCGAATGCCTTATATATAGTTTTAAGTTTTACCCGTGACTAAAGCTCGGCGGAGGGACCCACACCTCTTGGCATTTTCCACGCGGCGGGCCGAGCTCCGAGTGGGCTCATGCGCTCGATCAATAAATAACGTACGCTAGGACCCAAATCGGAAAGGTGAGTTTTTAGCCGCAGCTTAAAATAAATTAAAGTAGCTTAGTTAATCCATATACATACATGGAGTACATCCTCTCAAGACTCCACGGGGAGCAGCGAGTCACATCCTCCCTCCTAAAGCGCTAACAAGAAGGAAATGTACTCCATGATGCAGGAAAGACAATGGAAAAACTTAAATTCTAAGTATGCGGCCGAGATGGATGTATTTCTAATCCTCGCCAGCCCTATTGTCGGTGACCGATCTGCGGATCGGTCAGACTGTGGAAGGTAGATTGCTCTGTATCAACTCTCAAGCTAATTCGGGCAACTATCTCGAAACCAAAGATAAAAACCTTCATACACGTGGGACTACTATATCTCAAACGCCCTACTAAAATTCCCCGTGAAGATCAGATAAAGCCTACTAAACGATTCGGAGCTCCTATCCTTCCAGTTTCAGATCTACGATAGCTTTAACATCCAGTCTGTGTCTTTTTCTATTAGTTAACCGTAATACATATGGACGTGACTTACATTCGCCCGCATACCTCAGCAGGCAATGCCACGTCAATATACGACCCTTAAAAGGAACGCGGGAAGCGCGGCTGGCAGGCTACAGTTCTTTGCTGTTGGGAGGACGGCTTCCATATTCTCGTGGCTCTATGTCTCAGCTCTAAAGATTTGACGAGCTAGCTGCGCCTATACAAACAAACACGAGACGTCCTTCCTCAATTATGAGGATGTTAATATATCGCGGAACTATTTTGCAACCGCGAGAAGTGCCCCACCATTTCCGCCACGGGTGAGTTTCCCTGCATTCCACGCTATGCTCACTAATCACAATTTTGACTTCCTTGCCCTCGTGGTAATATTGAAACTAGGCGCCTGAGCTCGATAAAACATGGGAGCAGGGAATTGGTAGGTCCATGCACGAGCACAATAAAAGGGTGCCATCCCTGCGTTCTACTTGGCGCAGGAGGATGCGATGATGTTTCGATGAACTGGTTAGTTTGGCCAAAGCTCCACAGTAAATCGATCAGGCTTTGGTCTGAAGCAAGGGAGGCTGCATGTACTCCTCCGTTTATAGAAAACGTGGCAGGAGAACACGGTGGATTATCATTTTGCTTACTCGCATCGCCCGTTGATGACAATGCGATGTAAGTCTTACATTTCACCCCAACGAGATAAAAAAAGCGAGATTGTGGCAATTAAGGCTGGCAGTATTCCTATGTATCTCCGAGTAACATGAAGATAAGAATAGATAGGGCTCAAGGATGAAAGTTCTCGGTAGCGAATGGAATTTTACGATCCCGCCCATGGGTGTGTACCGTGTGTACTCCATACTGTGTGCCACAGCTTTTTCCCACATGGCACAAGATGAAACGTTGAGAATCGTCTGGGCAGAGGTTCACCTTTTTTTTTCTCTCTTAGCGAAAGCATAAAATGAGATTCATGGAACAAAAGAAGGAAAGAAAGTACGAAAAGGGGTGCAACTCATCGGAGGATTAGGCCACCAGCTGATCCCGCGAGCCCTATGGTCTGAATACAGGGTTCGGCTCATCGCTTGACCCGCTGAAGGGACTCGATGCGGGCGCGGTATGAAGTAGATGAAAAATGAGAGAAGAGACTAGCCTAGTTATCGCTCAGCCCATAGAAACTGGAGGCCCCATGGCCCCTGATCTACACATCCTGTAACAACACCACCAGCCTTGCGAATTCTGCTTGGGCACTGGCCTACTTCGAAGGCTTGCAGCTGCGCGTGGCATTTTTTCGAAGGAGTTACTTGCGCTGAATGCCGCTACCTAGACTTCGTCCCTATTAGGAGCAACGCTAAGATGGTGGAATAAGTTTTAGAGGCTGGGGGTAATTAACTTGATGCCCTAGCGTCGCTATATTCTGCCTCTTCCTGCAAGATTCTGGCCTCTCTCAAGGTTTCTTCCTCTTCTTTGGTTCTCTCCTTTTTCTTTTTTTCCCATCGTATGCCTTCAGCCCGGTTGATAGTTGGCTGCTTATGAACAGGGATTGTCCGGCCCCTGTCTGCCCTGTTGTCGTACAATATGCTGTTTTCGCCCGCCCCTTTCCTTGCTTTTTCCCGATTTGTGACAAAGCATGGGGATTTTCACAATCGTTTTTTTGTCCTTTTTTTTTTTTTTGCAAACCCAAACAACCTGACATTCGCGTGGTGAGAAGCTGGGGTGGATGCAGTATCGGACCGGGGGGAAGGGTAAGGTATAAAGGTTGACCAGGTAAAAGCCCCCTTGCCGATCCATAACACTCTTGTCATTACAGTGAAGAAAGGATTCTCGAGGGAATGAAGCAAGGGATTTCACTGCTTCGAGACACATCACATCAATCTATATATTTACCCTGTCCATCTCGCATGAGAGACTCTCTCCAAAAACTCCCCAGCATAATTACATATTAATCCAGCATCGCATCTCTTATTCCCTCCTCCATCCTCATCACATCTCATACTTCCTTCTATCCGATCTTCGATATTTATATCAAGCACTCTCGCCGTCATACACCCATAAACCAGCATAGCCATTGATTGGCATCCGCGGACGAAAATTATTATCTACATAATAACCCTAATCATAATACATAATTGCCGCTCAAAGACCTTGCCTCTGGAAGGATATAGGTCGCTGAGACCTGCTGGCTACCTGACTTTAACTTCTTTCGAAACAATTCAGAATGAGTTCATCTTCACACAGTGAGTATCATCCCTTTCTAGAGACAGCTTTGATACCTCATCGCCACGCTCTCTCAAACCCCACCAAATAGTTGAACAGCTGACCAACATTCGAGAATTTGGAGGAACTCCTGTGTTGAGGAAGAGCTGCCACTTCTGCCGAAGCCGAAAGATCCGCTGCTCCGGCCAAAGCATCTGTGAAGCCTGCCAGGAACGAAACATCGATTGTGTGTACGATCTCGAGGCAGCAAAAGGTCGACCAAAACGAAAACACACCGAGTCAAGGGACCCAAATCTGGGACCAACCTCTGACCGGAACCAAGCTGGCAAAACAGCCGGACATGGCTCCCATGACGGGAGTGGGAAAATCTCGAGGCAATGGGATCCTAGCCTCCAGGGGCCCTTGATGGGTGACGATTTGAAGGCAATGTTCCACGAGTGCTTTATTAGCAAAGTTGGCATGCGTGCAACGATCTTCCAGGGCGCTATAGCAGCTGGCCACGACCGTCTAAAGCAGACAGAGGGCAACTCTGTATCTCACGAGATTCCGCAGCGGATAAGCTATGACGGCCTGATGAGTTTCATGACCCGAGAGATTGTCGAAATGATATCTCTTCGCTTTGGAGACCTGAGCTGCGAGGTAGAGGATAAGTTTCCACGACGATACTGCATCACCAGCCTAGCTCGCGATACCACGCAAGATATGTTTGACAACACAATTCCAAGGAAGAACCCTCTCAAGTCATACTCTTCCCATCGTATTCTTCAGCTTATTGATCTGTGGTTCTCCGTCCACCCCTTATCCTCGCTGATCTCGAAAACTCTTCTCCTCAGCTCTCTAAAGAACAGCACCTACGACGAAGCACTCCTCGCTACCATACTCTCTGATGCTTGTCTCGTCCATGAGAATGGCCAAAACTACGATACGGAGGGACAGTTGCTGTTCGAATTCGCAACTTATCAGATCCAGAACCGCAGTGTGCTGAACCGAGACATAGCCTCGTCCCAGGTCTTGATACTCATGGCCTGGCGAGAGATTTGCATGGGTAATGCTCGCCGAGGTTCGTGTTTAACAGCATATGCCTGCCGAATCGTATCAGAGCTGCACAGGGGTCTCAACCAAGGGGTTTCTGCAAATGGAACCAAGTTGAATGGTATTGACGTTAGATACGTTGATGGAGAGCTGATTCGGAATATTTACTGGGTATGCTGGTCCACAACAGTATGGTCTCTGATGCAGATTGACCAGCCTTACAATCTTCTCCTTCCGGAACAAACACCCTCACAGTTCCCCTTTGTCGACGAGTCAACGTCAATGACTATCAGCCTAGATCTGGCTTCAGACAACGTCTCTACGTTACGGGCACAATCTCGAGCTCTGCAAGAGCTATGGCCTCTTAGCCAGGTAGCTAGCACGGCTGCTCATATATACGCACTCTGCCCGAATCCGGACTTGAAAGATACCCTAGAAACAGTGGAATGGCAAGCAAGACACATCCACCAACTTCGTCGACTTCTTAGCTTTCAGCTAGAACTACCAACTCTCTGTGGGAAGATCCGACACATATTGCTTGAAGCTATTCGGCAGGTTGAACTCGAGGTTACTCCAGGGTCTACCCAGTCTGTAGTGCTAATTGCATATCATACCATGATTGTCCATATGCTCTTCCCACAACGACAAACCTCAGATAGTGTGATTATTATGACGCCGGAGCGCATTAATGAGTTCTGTCAATCCGCCAATGCATTGGTCACAATTTCACACAGCATCAACTCACCACAAACCACCACTCTCCTTCCTGGACCTGGGCGCAAAACCAAAAGCGTCGGAGACACTTTTGCTCTCGGCCTTGATGCCTGCAGCCGGGCACTCGCATACATCCACAGCCGTGTCAACTGCGGGCGTGATGAGTATCAAGCGATTATATCTAAAAATAGAGAGCTCCTTTACCTATCGCAACAATTGCACGAGATTAGCCGAGGGGAGCTATCTCGAGCATCACCAACCATGCGAACAATTAAGAAACGACTAAAGTTTGCGAAGGTCGTCTTCTCCTCCATCCACGAGTCTATACCTCCCTTGACACATAGCGACCCATCTCCTGTTGCGCAATTCCGCTCGAGGATACAAAACCTTTCTCAAAGTAGCAACACAAGCGTCTCAGGGGGTCTATCCCAGCCGGGCTCCCCCCTTCCTGACGACCAGTCCTACCTCGCTTCCATGCCCAATCAACTATCTCTCGACATGTTCCTTGGATCAGATACTTCTCCTGTTTCTACTCAGGATGGATTTGACGCACTTCATATGCAACCTTCTAGTTCGTCACTTGGGACGTTGGATCATAGTGGAATGACATCGCCTTTTACTCCATCCGGTATGTCACCGTTGCAGCCACCTAGAAAGATGCGACGGACTGTTAGTCCGCCGTCTTTTGATCGTCACGGGAGCACTAACATGTTTGAGCTTTCAGAGCCGATCATGCCAATCAAACCAGACCATGTCCCGCGAAGCTGTGGATCGCCTTCTTTGAACAATGGCACTATTTTCCGCAATAGTGGAATAGGATTAACGGGATTTGATATGGGCCCTAGTGATGGCGGTAAAAAATTCCTTGGAGACCATGTCAATTTTTCCCAGCCATTATTCATGCCATCAGAAAATGACCCGGACTTTGGGGCTGGGCCCCTTCTATTCGGGAGCCCAATTGATACGAGTGGCCATGGTGATTTCCATGGCATGCCTGATCTTACCTGCATGGAAGGAGAAAATGGTTACATGCCCTTGGATCTAGGGTATCTCGGTTAAATTGAACAATATTAATGACGGCCACGAAAATCACATTATACAAGATAGATGAGAGCCCCGCAATGGGGAAATGGACAATACAGGCGTTTTGATTGCATTGCATATTATTTCTTTTTCTTTGTTTCCTTTTTTTTGTACTTAGCGTTGTAGGTATCGGTGTGGTTGCGTACTCCAATTATTTGTCTATTGTTAATCTAGTATTCGTTTTCTTTTGATGAGATTCGTTAGAACTGCTTGTTAGTTAACACGTTTACAATATATGCCACAAGTTCATAAAGCATATTTTTGAGATGTAGATTATCTAGTATACTGATTTGTTGAAACGCGGTTGCGTTGCCATTTCGACGGAGACATTCCGTCAAAACCAGGAGACATGGAGAGGCCAAAATCTTATAGATCGTTCTATATCATACGAAATAAAGTTAGAAGTGCCTGTCGGATCCCGCTTTTAGACGAAGATTTATAGGTCTTGAGGGGGTTCCTCTAGGAATGGCTGGAAAGAGAAATGCATGTAAGGAAGCTGGTAAACTTGACCCACGAATCCGCCAGTAGAAACTAGATGCATCGATCAATGTAAGAACAATTGGTTTAGAGTTACGCGGTAGATAGAGGAGCGTGCAATGGATAGTGAAGAGCTAAGCCAAAGAAAAATGGGAACGCCTGCATGGCTCTAGTGTACTTGCATAATCACGAAAATGTATGCGCTTTTCCTTTAGGAATTAGCTTGAGGACGGCCCTATAGCTTAGGCTATAGAAGGTAGGTTTACCATAAAGTTTCATAGTATAAGATAGGAGTGGAAAAATGGTTGATTTTCAAAAAAAGAGGGTAATCATGGGTATCAGGAAACAGGGCTGAGTTTTGATATTGTAGAAAGCTACATCCTCGAGAGAATCATCCCTGAGAGAGAATTTGTCCAAAAGGTTTACAAACCACGCTGATACTTAATTTTAGCAAGCATGGAAATAGTTCTGCAAAAGTCGGCTCTCTAACGGTTCACACTTATGTAGCCAGAGTACCTAGCGGCCCATTTTAAAATAAACTCCCTAGAATGATTTTTCCGTACAGAGCCTATCACTCTAGAGGTAAAAGTGGCCGTAGCGAAGTTGGCGGGGGGGGGTTATCAGGAGGTAGCTGAAGACGGACGGGTTTGCTTTTAGGGCTCAAAGCGATTGTGCCTGCGCCGAGCATGCATCCTGCTCGGATCCCCCGAAATGTAAAAACACAAACTCCAAAAGGCACCATGCAAAGAGGCCCTTGTCCCCTGCATGGCAGGTTATATAGTTCAAGCTTGCCATGCGCTAATGGGAGGGCCCTCCTTCGCTCAAGGGTCTCTGCATGCGTCCCGCCCAGGTCCTTTCAGGTTTAGTCGCTAAGCATGCAATATTAGGGCCGAAGAAGAAAAGAAAGAAAAGGATGATTGCAAAAGAAGTCTTGCCAGCCAAAGGAATTTCAAGGCCGAGCTGAAGGGACCCCTCGGATTTACCGGCTCTATAGAAAATAAAATTTCTGTATCCCGAAAAGGGGATGCCGACCACGTTTAGCATGGATTATTGCCTCTATCGTATCTTTAAGGCATAGGAGAACAGAGAGGTCCATCATCAGGTCATTATTCACATCACTCATGATGGCTGTTATAGCCGTTACCCAAGCGTTAGAATGCTAAAGCGGCCCTTGAAAAAGGGTTGTCCTAAGTGGGAGTCATTGTTCCAGCGTAAAGCCGACCCGGTAACTGTCAAGGCATGCTGTTCCATACGGATTCGCGTAGTTATCCTTTTCTGGTTCCCTTGGAAACCTGACTAGAATTTAGAGAAGCGACGATACGGAAGGATTCTTACCCTGTCGGTGCAACTGTGAGGAACAGAAGAGATCATAGTCAACAAGTAAACCCAGTTACAATATCGAAAATATGCCTCCCGTTCTACCGCGGAATGGAAAGGACCGGGGACGATGAAACCGTTCAGGCCAAGTTGGAGTCATCACCCCTTCCCACAGGTCTAGGACTATTGAGGTGTCGGGCTGATAGCGCAGGAGTCTTCATTTGCATGCTAGAATCACCAGCTGAGATGAAGTGATCCGTGTTCAAGGCCCATCGTAGAGGAGTTACTCCGTACGCCATGCAACACACTTATAATGGAGTGTGTAGGGGCGCTACCAGTCCACGGGTAGCAAGCGACCCAGTCAGCATCAAAATAAAAGCTATTATCACAGCACAAAAAGGCGTGAATACATCTTCAGCCACCATGGCTGTCAACATTGACTTCCTACCAAATGTGTTCCGGTTTCGGGCTGGGTATTCTCCGTAGTGCGGCTGCATTTTTAAATCCTTCCATCGGAAAGCATCGTAATGATCACACGAACCGGGTTATTCCACCGAGTTTGACGGCGCATATACGGAGCGAGGACGACAGGCGAGCTGCGTCAACACCAAGCACTCATCAACCTCTAACATCAAGGGCTGTGTATTGCCTCGTCTAGACAGTTCCTTTGTCGTCATATCTGCATATCCAATATATGAGAACGAGCTATAGACATGCGTCCGGCCGAGATCTAGCCCTCGAGGTTATTTTGATCCGTTCTCTCAATCTTGGCTACTGTGCAATCTCTAGGAAATTCATATCTCCGGAGATGCATGTCCAAGGCTGCAGGTGAAGCTGAAAATTCCTGATCTCCGCGGGATGATTCGTATGGACCTTATTTTCCGAAGATGTGAGCTGTTGGCCCACTTGAGGATTCAACCGTGATCTATTTCTGGCAACGAATCGCGAAACATCTAATAATACTGTTGTTGATGTTGTTCTGATGCTGTTTTGATACTTCTTACTGTCGAGAAGTTCTCGGCTAGCGGTAACTACCACGGCTTAGTAATCTGGCCCCCCGCGTTCAAAATGCCGAGCTGGATTCAGAGACTTTGGATCATGGATTCAACATCAAGATTGATATCTTGCAAGTGAATGTAGTAGACACATTCCCGACAACATCAGCATGGCCGGTATTCTCAAAAAGCCATTGAAAATTGCCCTTGTGCAGCTGGCATCGGGTGAGTCTTGAGACCCTGGCCTCATGGACTCAATCGGGACTTTGAAAGAGCTCACTGTTCGACTATTTTTCAGGAGCCGATAAGACTGTTAACCTTGCCCATGCGCGAACCAAAGTTCTAGAGGCTGCGGGTGCTGGAGCTTCGCTGGTAGTCTTGCCGGAATGCTTCAATTCTCCTTATGGTACTCAGTACTTCTCCAAATATGCCGAGACGCTTCTTCCTTCTCCTCCATCTCGAGAACAATCACCCTCGTTCCATGCCCTATCTTCGCTTGCCCAGGAGGCTAAAGCATACCTAGTTGGGGGAAGTATCCCAGAATTCGCCCCTGAGAGCAAGAAATATTATAATACCTCTCTTGTATTCTCGCCGACTGGTGCTTTAATTGCTTCCCATCGGAAGACCCATCTGTTTGACATCGATATACCTGGAAAGATTAGATTCAAGGAGAGCGAAGTTCTTTCTGCCGGTAATAAGGTGACTGTTGTCGATTTACCAGAATATGGAAAGATAGGGCTCGCAATTTGTTACGATATTCGGTTCCCTGAATCCGCTATGATCGCAGCCCGAAATGGCTGTTTCTTGCTTGTTTACCCGGGTGCGTTCAACTTGACCACAGGGCCGCTACACTGGTCACTGTTGGGCCGTGCTCGCGCAGTGGACAATGAAGTTTATGTTGCACTTTGCAGTCCCGCGAGAGATACCAATGCAACATATCATGCTTGGGGCCATAGCCTGGTTGCCAACCCCAAAGCTGAGATCATAGCGGAGGCTGCCGAGAAGGAAGATATTGTATATGCTGATATTGATTCGCAAACCCTTGAGGAGACCCGCAAAGCTATCCCAATATACGACCAACGTCGATTCGATGTATATCCGGATATAAGTAAGGGCAATGTCAAGTTTGAAGAGTGAAGGGGAGGACGATGAAAGACTCACAGCCCTCCTATTCAAGCCACCACATCTTTAGAATGTATCTATAACTTATTAAGTTAATAAATGGCTTCTCATCCCTCTATCCCTTTTCGAATCAATTAACAAGAGATTATATAATCAGTTGTGCCAAGCCTATAATATTGGCATTCGTTTCAATCACGTGCCCATGAGCGAAGATTATGTAATAAGCGAGCACACCAACTTTGTAAATTCGAAACTGCGCGAACTTTTGTGAATTGTTCGACCTCGACAACAGAAAGATACCCTTCATCACAGAGATTCCACAGCTGTCTCTGCAACGCGCAGTAAGTAATTTCGCTTTAACTACATGCATGCAAATGCCGCTAACGCTTCATCTGCTTTAGAAATCACAATGTCGAGCGCACAAGCCGGAAAGAAGGGAGGTCGTTCGGCCATCTCTGATGTTGTCTCGCGAGAGTACACAATCCACCTCCACAGGAGAGTACGTTGAATCATACCTTTTATACCATGGGCAATTCATTTGCACTTGCATCCCCCCTCTGGAGAGAAAGCGGAAAGCAGGAATGGGCTTCACCCAAGTGACGACGAGGGGTATTACGGGCTGGTAGCCGTTGGCCTTGGAAAAGGATTGCGATGGAAGTCGCAAACTCGATATCATCCTGGTATCCCTCGTCGTTCCGGGCTAGGTTGTTGGAGTTTCATACTCCCTCGAGCTATGACTGTAGTTGGCGAGTTTACCACGACGTCAATTCAAGAGCGAGAGAGAGGAATTCGAAAGAAAAAGAATTAGTTTTATGAAGTCCACCGCTATGGCCCCAGAAAAAAAAACATTGCTATTCTCGCCAAACAATTGAAACATGGGCATTTTGGACGGAAGACTGATTTGTAATTTCTTGCGTGGGTATAGGTTCATGGCGTATCTTTTAAGAAGAGAGCTCCACGAGCTATCAAGGAGATCCGTGCTTTCGCCGAGCAGGCTATGGTGAGTTGAACCTCTCTGATCCCTCCATTGTATTCTAAATCAGGCGCATAAACTAACGAGATCGTCGTCATTGCGTGTAGGGCACCAAGGACGTCCGCCTCGACCCCCAATTGAACAAAAAGGTCTGGGAAGCTGGCATCAAGGGTGTCCCATTCAGACTCCGTGTCCGCATCAGCCGTAAGCGTAACGATGAGGAGGGTGCCAAGGAGAAGCTTTACTCTTTCGTCCAGGCCGTCAACGTCAAGGACCCCAAGGGTCTCCAGACCGCCGTCATCGAAGATGCTTAGATGATGGATTGGGATCTCAAGGCTGAGACTTCTGTGGAAGGTGGAGATACCAAAAACACAAAATAATACGACTGCAAATGTCAATATAAGACTTTTTTTTCGTATCACCCATGAAATATGAAGCATTGCGACGTCTACATGGAAGGGATCATTTCATGTATTGGGTTGGCAGGTCGGCGTTAATCGTTTTAACTCTTCCTGTACTTCTCATTATCCAAATCTTTAAATCCATAAAAATTCTAAAATAAGAATCTCTCCATATAATTTGCAGCATATGTTCTAAAGCAAGGGAGGCTGCCTACTCGCATCGCTGGGATTGTCGCGGAGCCTACGTATGACCGAATTCACTCTGAAAAGATAGGATGAAATAGCATATCGTATAGGCTACAAGGGCATTCATTTATGTATTTGGAGTTTAGGTACAAGTTGTGAGGCAACACATGTACCTCGAGTGATCCGAACGCAGAAGATACAAAGAGGTGTGAAGAAAATCTCCGATGTCTGTCTATGGTGGCTTCCGATAACATGCAGTTGAACTATTTTTTGGTTCTTTTCCTATTAACGACGGAATTGGGCCCGGACGTGCAAGGGAAGTGGCAGAAGGGGGAGGGGACGCTATGCTTGGGAAAAATCGAGATTCAGGGCTGAATGTAAACTAGTTTATGGAAATGACAAGGCAACAGAAAAGTGCTGAAAAGGTGGAATAGGGGGAAATGAGTAAAAGACAAGTTATTGGTGGTAGGTTGGGGTAGAGAGGTCCAGGGGATTAATACGAATGTGCTAGAAGGGGAAAAGCTTTTGTAAAAGAAACCATCCTAGTTGGAAAAAAGGGAGGAAGAAAGAATCGATGGGGGAAAAGGCTGGAAACATGAATAACAAAACGCAGGCCCGTCACACCTGATGTCAGATTTGAGCTGCAGAAGGCGAATCTGGGTCAAAGTAGAAGAGAACAGTAATGGGTAATAAGTTCAATCAGTGTCGTTCAGGTCAGATAGTACATTCAAAAATACAAAGATGGGTAGAGGCATTGAGAGAGGGTCGCGAGATGATAGATCGTAAGGAACAAATGGTATTAGCAAAACCTTTCAAGGGAAATTCTTGCTAATGTGTTCGTTCAAGCTTTCTTCTTGTGCTGCTCCATGAGGTCCTTCAACTCGGCAGCGCTATCTTCAGTCTTCACACGAAGCATCCACTGCTGGAATCCAGATTCACCAGGAGCCAAAAACTGCACCGTATTACCGCGCTGCTTGTAATCGATTTCGGGCAGCAAATGGTTGTTGAGAACGATTGAGCCGCTGGGGTCGGCGCGGAGGAGGATGCGAGATTTATTGTTCGTGCGATGTTTGAGGATACGGAGGATTCCAACACCCTTGACCTGCCAGTTTCCATCGGTGAGTTGATAAGCACGCGAGCGGCATTCGAAAATGGCATCCTCGTCTTCTTCGCCGGGCCCGCCGCGCGTGAAGTCGACTTGTGCGTGTTTCTCCATTTCGTCACTTGGGTCATTGGTGTTATCTGTATCTGACTGAGCCGGAGTTGTTGCACGGCTAGGGTCCACGGATGTCACTCCGGATAATGGGAAGGGTGACAACGTAGAGGTACCACCTGGTTGAGTAGAGGAAGAAGTAGGTTTGAGGCCACCGAATATGTTGGAAGTTGGTGGCATAAGGGAGCCGTTGTTGCTTGGGGTTGAGGCGGATGATGGAGTAGCGAATATGCTTGATGGTACTGCTGGGGCCGAAGTCGATGGTGGTGCTCCAAAGATATTAGAGGTAGGTGGAGGAGTGGAAGTTGGAGATGGAGCGCCGAAGATGTTGGATGTTGGAGCTGGGGCAGCGCCGCTTTTGCCCAGGATTGAAGTAGAAGAAGGTGATGCTCCAAACAGGTTGGATGTTGGAGCTGGCATAGAGCCACCGTTGGTTGGGGTAGAGGTGAACGAAGAGCTAGCACCAAAGAGAGCCGGTCCGCTAGGGGGGAGGTCAGGGGGTGGAGATGCCTTGGCCTTGGTTGAATCTAAGGGAGAAGGGGAGCGAGTGCTGCCCATTCCATTTGTTGAGCCAGTTAGAGGAGTCAAAGAGCCCAGTGGGTTGAATGGCGATCCAGTCCTCGAGCCCCCCAAGACGGAAGACGCAAGAGCATTCGCTTCACTAGCCAAAGATTTGGCCTCTTCATTCAACTCTTCAGCCTGAATTTGACGAACAGGTTGACCGTTGCCATCACGTTCAATTCTATCAAAAAGGCTACGGCCACCACCGCCGTTGGATGATGAAGGTGGAGAAACAGAAGGAGTGGTGGTCTTGTCTCCTTGCTGGTCGGCATCTGTAGTCTCGTCTTCATCAGACTCACTCTCGTCGGAGCCGGGAGCCTCGTTGGAATCGGCGGATGAACCGCGAGACTTTTGAGCAACGAATGAGTTGGCGAACAGAGATAGGGTCTTTGATGGAGTCTCATCTGTCGACTCAACGCTGTCCGCAACATTATTCTCGACGACCTTGGTCCGCTTTCCGGCCTTGTCAGGGGAGCTAGCATCCTGCTCCTCTGTATCAGAAGCCTTTCTTTTGTGCGAAGCATCTGAAGGTCCAGACGCAGTGGAGTCACCATTGGGGATAGCAGGCTTGCTTGCTGGGGAAGCCGCATTAGTACCTTTAGCAGTGAGCTGAGCACGTTTCTGCTTTTCTTTCTCGTCGTACTCGGAGAATGGTGCTTGTGGTGTCCAAGGACGTTTGCTTCCTGGGGGAACTGGTGTGTAGACGGTGACCAGTGGGTGGGGATGACCGATCATCTTGCGTAGCATAACGTAATGGGCAATGATAGGGTCGAGATCTTGACTCCAGCAATTGACCTGAGCAATCTCTTCCTGGAAGCCGGCGTTGAGGGCAGAAAGGCGCCAGGCACGAAGGAATTCTTCACGGACTTCTTCAGTGGCATTTGGAGGGTACTCCTCTTCTTCTGGACGGAAGTCTAATTGTGGGATCTCGACTTCGAAAACAGTCTCAGTCGATGCGTCCGCGTATTTTGGTTTAGCAGGTGCGGGGACATCAGCCGCTTTAGCAACGGTAGCTGGAGCAACTGCTGCAGGAGCCCCAAAGGCTGGAGAGAACGGTTTAGCAGTATTGGAGTTTGTGGAGTTCATGAAGCTGTTGAACATAGGCTGTGGCTGAGCGGGCGCTGGGGTGCTGGTAGAAGCGAATAGGGGAGATGGCTCTCCGGGAGACTTGTTTTCTGCCTGTGCAGCAGCAGGCTGCTCAAACTTTTGCTCCTTGGCAGGTTCACTTGCGCGCTGGAAAAGCGAGCCTCCAGTTGAAGGCGTAAAGACCGAGGGAGTCTGGCTTCCAGATGTCGCCGTAGCCATAGCAGGTTTTGGACTTTCCGCTGGCTTAGTCTGCCCGAAGAGAGCAAAGGGTGGCTGGGTAGATTGAGCTGAAGTTGCAGGAGCATTGAAAAGAGGGGCCTGAGAGGTACTGGGAGCAGAGAATAGAGGAGTCGCTTCTTTGGCGGGAGAGGGAGCGGCAGCAGGCTTTGGCTGAGCAAGGTGACCAAAGATGGAAGCTGTTTCATTCGCAGTAGAAGTTGTAGGGGCTGCATCCTTTGGCTGGCTTAGATGACCGAAGATCGAACCACCCGCGGGAGGAGCAGAGAAAGAGGTGTTCGCGCCAAAGATTCCTGCAGGCTTTGGAGTCGAAGTAGCAGGAGTGCCTTGGGAAGCAGGAGTCTGAGTTGCTTCAGCAGGCTTTGGCATCTGCCCAAATAGAGGAGTGCCGCTAGTAGCACCAAACAAGGGGGAGGTGCCAGCACCAGTGGTAGTTGTTGTAGCGGTCTTTGGTTCCTCAGGCTTAGATGCGCCAAATAAGATGGATCCCGAGGTTGGTGCTTGACCTGGGGTGCTAGTAGTGGGTTTGAAGGACCATGCAGGAGCTGGAGCAGAAGCGGTGGCGGTGGTTGCTCCCATGTTGAATCCAGTGGAGGCAGTCGAAAAAGGGGATTTAAAAATTGGAGGAGATGGAGCAGAGACGTTGAAAATGCCCTGGCCAGTGGTCTTGGGACCATCCGGTGACATTTGCATTGCCTCAGCACCCTTAGTAGGGCTGGTGGTTGGCGCTGCTCCAAATATATTAGGAGGAGCGTTGTTCTGCCCAAACATATTCGGGCCAGCAGACTGGCTGAAAAGGGGAGCAGACGTGGTCGGAGCACCTCCAAACATGGGAGCGTTAGTAGATGCGGACGCCTGCCCGAAGATACCACCTCCGTTTGGTTGATTGTCAGGCTTCTTTTCGGGCTGGGAACCTCCAGGGATATTGAACATGTTTCCTTTGAAGCCCTGGAAACCGGAACCTTGGTTGGAGTTCATGTTGCTGAACGGATTGCTTACTTGTTGGCTATTAGATGACGAGAAATCGAATGACGAGGGAGCTGAGGTAGTCTGGCTGCCGAAAAGCTTGAAAGACCCTGAAGAGTTGTTCTGTTCACCGCCGAAGCTGACAGATGGAGCTGGACCCTTGTTAGACTCTCCTGTTGCTGTTGATGGCTGTGAGAAGCTTTGAGACTGTCCGAAAGTAAATCCGTTTGTTGGGCCTGTTGAGAAAGAAGACGTAGGTACTACGTTTGGATCGATTGAGCTGAATGGATTTGCAGCTGGTTGTGGAAGGCCGAGGCTTGGGGAACCGACTCTAGGCTTTCGTTCTCTCGCGGCTTTGATTCTGGAAGTGGTTGTGTTAACTGGTGGACTGGATGAAGGTGAAGATGACAATGGATCAAAAGGGAAGGGAAATTGCTCTTGCAAACACGATGTAGAGGCTGAACGGTAACGCCGTAGTCAGGGAACTCGAACGAGCTGAGCTCTTGGACTTGGGCAATTGTGCAGGCAAAGATTTGATCCAGTGTGTGCTTTGATATCAGCGAGACCGAGGGGGTGAGGTGGAGATATATAGGATATCAAGAGTAACACCAGCAAAGGACTGCCAGTATCTTCGAGGGGGGCTGGGGAAAAATTTCGTTCGGGAGCTAGCACTGGCAATGAAGCTGAGGGGGTGCATTGTTCCCATCCTCTATTGCGTGTGGTTTGTGTTGTTGATATTGATGGCGCCAGTGTTATTGATATCAAGTATCAAAATCTCTTGAACCAACCCCCCCAGCCCCAACACAAAGAGTAAAAGCGGAGCAAGCTAAAGCAGATGCAGTATATAATAATGATAAGATAACAACAATAAAAAAATTAGTTCTACTCACTTTCTGTTCGCCAGCTGAGCAGCGGTCGCCCGCTTGGGCGCATCGTTTGACGACATCTCTTGATCGAAGCCAGTTTCCTTCCTCCCTTGTGTCTCTGCGACTCGTTTCATTGACAATACTCAGCACACTTTACGGAGTGCCTGCGACGTCAAAACGGCAAATCTTCAGCGCTGGACTGGGGGGATGTTTTTATAAGGCAAACATGTATGTATACCCCGTGCCCTCCACTACAGCAACTAAGCCGTGACTGATTCGTCTGGAAGAGTAGGAGAAAAGGGGAGTATGTATAGGTATCGCGCAACGTGTCTGCGATGGTCTAAACGGTTGGGAATTACTTTTGATATCAGCGAGGAGGTGAAGAAAACGACAGGCGACTATTTAGGGCGTAAGTAGGCTTGTCGAAGCCGGCGAGAGCGCGATGCAACGATCAACTCGGGGAGCATCAACCCATCGACGCGACGCGGACGGGACAGAGGACGTACAGTAGAGTGTCAAGAGAGGGATCGAGAGGGATCTTTACGACCTCTGCGAGAGATCGATCGACTGCGAGCGCGACGGGCAAGGAGTTAAGGGAAATAAGAGCTGGCGAGGAGAGCTGTTAACAGCAGCGAAGCCAGGAAGGACCGGATCGCCCGTCGAGGAGGCTGGTGCAAGGAGAGAGAGAGAGGTTGCAGCAGGACTTCCGGTCGCGATGTCTGGCGTGTCTGCGATGCGATGGCCCGTCGACTTCTTGTTGCCTTCGACTTTCTCTTCGTCCTTTTTTTTTTCGCTTTTCTCGTCGTTTTTTTCTTCTTTCGCGCCAAGGAGTCACGTGGGATGAAGTTGGTGAAGCTGAAGTTGAAGCTGAAGATGAAGAAGAAGCAGATATTACAGGTATAGAAGTATTATCAAGGGCTATAGAGGATTCGAGGGTCAGTGGTGGTGGTGATGGTGATGGTGGTGACGGTGGTGATGGTGAATATCTGGTCTACGAGTTGAGTGAATAGAGATAGTTCGATAGCTTCAAAAAGGACAAGTCTATGGTAGAATATCGGATATATCCTCGTCGAAGTAGTAATGTACAAGTAAAAGCAAATCAAGGGATCCCTTTGACCCAGACAGAGAAGCCCATCACGTATATACACGCCCATCCATACCCGACATCCAGGTCTATCTGCTTCCTTCCAGCAGCTCAACTGAACTTCAGCCTGGGTCCTCGCTCAGTCAGTTATTCACGTTACAATAGGGTATATCATCCTCCCTCCGTCTTCGTCCCCACGTCGGTCATCTTTTGTCTTTTCTTTGTCGTTCCGCCGTTAATTTAGAGTGTGTGTGCGTGTGGCAAGCAGCTCTACAACTTGGCCTTGTTCTTGGCCTTGCTGAGGATAGGCTCAATCTTCATGGCCTTCATGGCGTTGCCGCGGATCTTGAGCTTGCCGCCCATGAAGAGACGCTGGGCGTTGGCGGTACCGGCGACGAGACCGGCAAAGTCCTTGTCGGAGAGAACGAGGGTGACTTGGGTGTTGTTCGTTAGCAAAATACGTAGAGGGTAGAACGAAGGATCAAGATAGGAGCTCACCATCAGACTTGCCGCCCTCTGGAGCAGCGCCCTTGCCGACGACGCCCTTGTCCCAGCTCTAGGTGGCGCCGGCCTCGTTGGTCAGGGTGAATGCGAAGACGCCCTTGGCCGCCTTGATGGCCTCATCACGCTCCTTGGGGCTGGCAGCGAGGGTGTCGTTGATCAGGTCGAAGGCAGCGGAGGAAGGGAAGTCGGCTGGAAAGAAGTCAGTACTCGTGCTGCTGGTAGAGGTCAAAACTGAGCTACTCACGGTTCTTGAGAGACATGATGGGCGGTGGCTGTGAAGAATTCGATAACTCGGGTGTTAAAAGATGAGTATTATAGATCGAGAGTCGTGGAGAGAAGGAGGAGAAAGGGCGAAGGGGAGAAGATGGAGCAAGATCTTTATAGACGGAAAAAAAGACTGGGGGAGAAGAAAGCCCCGAGGAGTTTTGGGGGGCGCATGTGAAAGTCGCAGTCTGCTCCCACTCCCCCGTGTCCAGCAGCCTCGCCGAGGGACGGTGAAGTACACATGAGAGCTGGAGGTGAAGGTTGGTTCAGGATGTTATACCCACCGTCATGTTGATCAGTTGGAAAGTCGAAGCTGGAGTTGCATTTCGTGTTGAAGCTGGTGGTTGGAGTCGAGTTGGAGATGGCTGGACTTGATGCGGAGGACATGCGACACAAAGCAAATTAATTCAAGACAGTAAGAGTAGTAAAGTAGGTAGTAAGAAGGTAGATAATAACTAATAACTCATAAATAATAATAATAAACATAATAACTCGTCCTTTTACTGCACATCTCATAAGTTTCGTTACTCCAGCTTCCAGGCGAGTCGCAAAACAGCCGAGGTTCCCCAGACCTCCAAGGGCGAAGGGGAAACACTCGGGCGCGACATCCAGCACAGAAAACACCACAAGAACCACCGCCAGGTACATAGGAAATAGATTCAAAAGAGTGTCCGTAAGAAAAGAAGAAGAGAAGAAGCGTTAGAATGCCCTAACCCGCAGGACTGAGGCCCTTAGCAGCCGCCTCATATGCTCCGGCCCGCACCACAGCAGCTCCCGCGTCCGCTCTGTCGCCTTCTGCAGCTGAACTTGCCCATACCCCATCTTGGCTCCAGCCCCTGCGGCCGCGGCTGCTCCCACTGTCGATGTGGCCTTCCCTCTACCCCATAGCCTGATGGTTGACTTGCTCCTGGCACCCTTCCTGCGTCTGCCGGCCTCCTCGAGCACTAGTTTCTGAAGCTGCTTGATCTCCATGCCCGCTGCACTGAGGACGAGTGGGACATCCATCACTTCGACCTCCCTGGCCGCCTTCTTCTTGGACGGCGGCGGGGATGGTTTCGTCTTCTTTGGCGATGGAGCCAACGGCGCCAGGGCGTCGTCCCAGGTTCCTGACCTCAACGTCGTGGCGTCAAAGTTAATCTCGCGCAACGCATGGCGGTGGTCACGTATAAATGATGATACCTGGGATGCGTCGACGTGAACATTCTCTATCTCCAGAGTATGCAAGGAAGGGAAAGTCAGTGGTTTCGGACGCTTCGGGCGTGCAGACGAGAACTGGTCTTTGTCCTCTGTCAGACATGGCTCCGTATATAGAGAGATCGGTGATGGCCCTCTAGAGCCGAGCCAGCGGAACTTCAGTCGGGTGAGGCGCGGGAAGCACTGAATATAGGATTTCAGAAACCTCACATGGTCTGTTACTTCACCATCGGCGTATGGAAAGGAGTCCATCTCGATGTGTAAGTTTGTGATGCGTCTCCAGCGCTTGCAAGAGGCAGGGGATGTCCCAATTCCGACCGGCGTCGGACGGAGATAGAGCAGAGCACCTGGATGCGTGGGAAGAAGTGACAGAGAGGTCAATTGTGGAAGTGGGCAATGCTCAATTGCGCAGCGCAAGGAGATTAGTGCATAGTCTACCACGCTACGACGATAACGGTGGGGGGCAGACTGGCCCGGGCAGGAGAGAGTAAGTTTGGTCAGAGAATGCAGAGCTCGAAAGGCACGAGTGAAGGAGGGGATGTTGGTTGCCGCATGGAAGAGCGGAGGGTACTGTTTCGTTAGTAGATCAGTCATTTCCCAGGTCCCGTACTTGGGAGCGCTGAGTCGCGATGCGGACGGATAGACCTGCGGCGTATAGATAAAGGTCTGCTCCTCGCCGGTGGTCGGGTCGAGCAATGGTGGCAGGAAAGTCGACGGTGAGTGCGGAATGGTCAGCGTAAGTGATTTGACGTGCCCGCCAATGCGCTCAAGGGCAGCCATGCGCGCAGGTCTGGTAAATGTGCTGCTGCGAAAAGAGATAGCCAGCTCGGAGAAGAGCAAAGGCTCAGCATGGACGCTGAAGTCATGGCAGACCAGGCGCAGACTGGCGAGGTCCTCCTTGGACATATGCGACAGGAACGCATCGCGAGTCAGATCTGTCGACCAGAAACGAATGAAGGATGCGCTGGGAAGCATCTTGTTCACTGCGCTACCACTTGCGCTTTAATTAAATGCAATTATCGTTATTATAATTCGCCCTGAACACGTCAGTCGCTGCGACTCCTGATGAGGGATCAGGCGCAAGCACATACCACTTGGGCATGCATGCAATCAGTCAGGTACGGAGTATATAGTCCAGTGCACCTCAAGGCCGTAATTCAACTATTCTGAAGAGTTTTTTTAAATCATAGATATCATTAAATTCATATATCATCAAAGTATGCCAGATACTTTTTCATCGTAGGTAAGGATATAGCATGTTATATCAAACAGGAGTAGAAAAGAGCGAAGATTTCGAAGATGCGACGAAACATCTTTCCGGGGCGGGGAAAGGGAGAAGCAACGGGCGGACCCATCCGTCTGCATGCTGCGCTCTGGCCTGGTTCAGTTGCCCTGCGGCAACGCGACCGTCGTTGGTTGAGCGATCAGTAACCTGCACTGGTTGCCAGGGCGAAAGCTGAATATGCAGGAGAAGGTGCAGGAGAAGCGCGAGAATATCGCGAGCACGGAGCGACGGTGAGGCGTTTCCTGGTGCTTATTGGCTGGCTGTATACGAGGCGCGTTTGCGAGAGTTTGAACCAGGATACTGGTGTTGATGTAGAGCGAGATAGACGCGAGACCGCGTTAAGTGGTTGCAGATACTCCGTACACGCTCGGAGGTCGCGCCAGTGTGAGAGCGTAGAAGTTCGAGGAGCCACTGACCACTGCTTGAGTGATCGTGATCAGGAGGTATCTATGCGTTCCGTATTCTGGATATCCGTGAATGCAGCCATATCAGCGCTGTTGTTGCCCCGTAAGGCCGACTGTAGATCCTCAAGCAAGTCGTAGAACTTGCTTTGAGCCAGGAGCAACGCGACAATCAACCTGCCACTGAAACTGTAGAGAGCTAGCCAGGGAACTTTCTCTCTTTGGCATCTCGAGTAATATCACTCGTCCTATTGCGTTGAGAACACTGTCATTCAAGTGTTGCTGAACAAAATTAATGTAACAAAACAGTGCTTTTTGTCGTGCGCTTTTTCCTCTTTCGGACGAAACGCGAGGTTCACCACGTGATATAATATCGCTATAAAATTAATCCGCTGTGGATTACTAATATATGACTCATCAGAAGCCCCTAAATTTGTACTGAAGGACTGATAACGATGAGAATCAAGCTACGAGAGTCAACTATGAGGGTGTACTGCGTACGTGGTGACAAAAAGGATATTCCCCCCAATCCATTGGTATATCAAGGCACTTCAATGACTTATAGTAGGAACCCTCCGCGAAAGTCTATGGACAAGCCTAGGGCCAACGAATAGAATTATATAGAGGGCTTGATGAAGTACATGGATCCATAAGAGCAGCACTGGTTCTTCCATTCCCAAGCCACCACCCACGTTGAATGCTCTCGTTCAATGCCATGAATCATTCCGGTAAGGCGTCTTCAAATCCCCGTAGACAATGCCCATATGAATCATAAAACGTGTCATCTTGACCCATACAGATCCTGTACGTGATTTTGGCATACTTCACCACAATATCCGCAAAATGACTTTTCATCATTTTATAGACTCTGTAAAGAATGATCCAACCTCTGATAATACGGGGTTCTATAAGTCCCCATCGTCTAATCGCTAAGGGTGGCCTGGCGAGCAGGGGTGGCGGCACTTCATCACCCTCTATCATATACCCAAGTGATCTCAGAGCGGCGAATACGCAGGCGGCAGCTTTAGGATCATTCCTCTGCCTCGCATATAACTCAGCAAGCGGCAGCTGGATATCCCAGATGTTCATACGGGGTACCCTAAAAGCTGAACGGTTATACGTTGACGTCATTTCAGCGATGATTGTGGAGATTCTGCGTACGGCGGCATCCGGCGCCCTTCTATAATTCGCAAAGTGCTCCATGACTTCAGCTCGCAGGGTATTCCTTCGAGTGACAACCGCCTGCGGTGTTTCCTTGTCTTTCTGGCATATAGCGCAGTTGCACTCAAAGCCACGCTTCTGAAAAAGCTTCCTGCGCTCCTCGTAACCATTAGCCTTGGGCGTAAGATACCGCTGTGTGAGCTCGGTATGCGGCGCAAGGTCCCGCGCGGCACGCACTATCATCATGTTGCCGATAATCACACACTGGGTATTATTGTAACAGGAGTGGTGGATATGCGATGCAATAGGCCATAATCCATACGAGTGAATCTTCTTCTCAACCCACTTCGACCTCTGGGGCTTCCTACCCCCGACGCTCATGTGAGCCGCTCGAGGTGTGGGTATACAAGCGAAGGCATTCGAGGACAGGATATCTGCCACCAAAAATCTACGCTTGAAGTCAACCAGAGAACAACTGAAGGATGGGTGGCCCTTACGTATCAACTACCGGTGCACCATCCACCTCACATAAGCTGGCAGGCTCCATGCAAAGACCAAGAATACATCCCGACAAGGATGGGTTTCGATATATCTTTTGAACGGTCATCGTGAGTAGCTTTTGCTCTGCTTTTTCCGGGCTAACCGAACTAGCGATCTTGGGACTACCGCTCGGTCTCGCTGTAGCATCGGCAAAGGCCTGAGCAAAGGCCATTTCACAAAGTAAAAGATCGCCAGCTTTGACTGCCTTTGTCGTGAATAGCCCGCGTTTATTGTGAGAGGACCGCCGGAAGCACACATCACCGACATAAGTACCATGACCCGAGTATGGCGGCCTAAGCCCCAGTGCCTCCATGACAAGATCTTTAAACTGGTACTTACCTTCCTCTTCCTCCACGAGTCGGTCTCGGATCCCACGTATCATCGGTAGTCCAGCATATTGACACCAATCCTGGCATTCTCTGTACAGTTTGAGGCTCTTTAGAGCGCGGGCTTTACGGGCAAAACTCTTTTGCGCTAGACTAGGAGATATCGATGCACATTCAGCATCCAAGATAGCGGCATCGAACTGTTTTGCTTTGGTGAAGGCAAGGGCTCGGTTCAGTCTTATGGTGGATGTTTCTTCTTCGTCCGTGGAGCACTCGAGAGCCTTGGTATACCTTTGTACGCTTATCAGCACTCTATGCATCTGACACAATTCAGTAAGAAACTTACAGCCCAATCGCGGAGTGGAGCTTCGATTGATGTACGAGATTACAGGCTTTCTCATTCCAACTTATGGCATTGTCTTCGTGGTATGGGACTTCTTGCCTCCATGCAGCCGGCACCCTCCTGTCAACGATGGGGAGATGTATAGCATCCGAGACATGATCGACACTGATCCCGTACTCTCCAACGGCCATCGCCCTAAAGAATGGTCCCTTCAATATCCAGATACTGCCTTCGGGGAGGATGTCTGCAGCATCACACCCATGGTCTTGATGGTGCAGCTGGACCAGGATCACGTCGCTGTTTTCGTCTTCCATAATGGCCATGGCTGCGTTAATTCGAACTGGCGGCGTAATCGATCGTAGCAGAAGATAGGAATCCTTATGTTGAACATCTAGACTAAGCTCCCCGGTCATTATTTTCCGTAAATCGCATAAGGGCCGGGTACACGGGGGGTAGGCTGGATAATCAAATGATGAATTCGGCACGGCGTCCCTAAGATTCTTCATACAGCTCATCGTCTGATCCATGAAGCGTGATATAATATGTTCTTGCGCCCTCTGCTCCATGAGACTCTTCCCTTGGGGGGGTCGGACATATGGGGGTATCTGCATCGGCCCGAACACTCGTTGACCACCCCCCGACGTGTCTGGAGTTTTGGGAGCAGACATAACAGAATATTCCGATATAGTTAACCAATAAAATGATATAATAATAGAACGTGTCGACCAAGCATGCCATGACAAGAATGCTGAAATGTTCGAGTAAAAGAAATCGAAGTCGGTGGCGTTTGTGTTTGGGAGGTGGAAGGAAGAGTCGCACATTAGTACTGACATATGGAAAGAAAGACTGCAGCAAAAATATGATATAAACGAGGGAGGAGAAGACTTCGCTGGACGGAAAGTTCACTCCTCCCTGTCTTTAGACAGTGAAGCCATGGTGTTCATATAAACGACGGAGAAAGGCAGTAGTAGGTCCCTACTAACCCCCTGAAGCACCTAGTAGTTGATATCGCATCTCTCGCCAGAACTATCGTTTCAATGTCAAGCATGGCAGATAGCAGCTTGTACCGCTCCTCTATTGCTCCGTTCCAGAATAGAGAAGACCCTAAACTGATATGGGTGGAAGAAGGAGTAGATCTAGAGATGCTAGAACTGCCATCCGAGTTCCTAATCTCCTGCTCCAATTTCCGGTATCAAAAGGCTGTCCCAGCTCGACACTTATCTGTGTAGATGCCGTCTACCCGTTTCGTCCCATTCAGCCGGAGTCCTCCTGCATCTCCTGCTTCTTCAAAGTGTTAACTGTTATTCCCGTCGATGTTGATGGATATCTAAGAGTAAAACACCTAAAAGTCATTCAGTTATTACTGCTTACTAAGCTTAACTAACTATTCATCTCAAACGTCCTCTTTGCCCGCTAAGAAAGTCAGAAAGAGAGAAGAAAAGTCGAAGAAGAGAAGGAAAAAAGGTGGACGGCCAGCTGTTGTCTTCTTTCGACTGCAACTTCCGACTGAACGGGCGATGCCTTTTGTCAACGGCCAAAGGGTGAGCAGATGAGCCGGTGAGTATTCTCGACCTGCCAACCTCCCCGGATGTCTCTGTCTAGCTATTTAACGGCTATCAAGATAGAGTCCCGCTAACGTTTTGACCTGCCAAGTTAACACGCTTTGGTTGATGGATAATTAATTACGCGCTGTCACGACCAACACCAACACTCAAGTTTGAGCCGCATCGGCAGGGCTGTGTGGAGGCGCCCGACAGACAGGACGCATACAGAACTACCGGGATTATTGGACTCCTTGAGGCTGAGATAGGTCTCATCATCACCAAAAACATGGACTCAGACGAGCTCGAGGACAACTTGCTCCTCCAGACGGCCCTGTCGGCAAACTCGGACGACGACGAAGAGACCTACAGCCATAGCCATACTAATAGCCATCGTGCGCTCTCCCCGCTACCGCCCCATACCAACAGTACCAGCCAGACGATATCGCCATTTAATCAGATCTCATCTTCTTCCTCTTCATCCTCACACTCTCGCCTTCCCGCCATAACCATGGAGGCCGGCCCCTCGCGGAAGCGCTCACGAGCAATCTCCTCGCCTACTACCTCCGCTGCTGTCCTCCACG
>JANTQJ010000101.1:0-29353 GCA_032989685.1 Arthroderma sp. PD_2
TGAGCAGCTGAGGATAGGGCCACTGATATCTGTGAATCCAGAATCAGCGACAGCTGTTTTAAACGCTCCTGCGGCAAGGCCTCATCCAGCAGGAAAAAAGCCGCTCCCGCCTTTAAAACAGCGAGAATCATGACAGGCACCCATAGTGACTTTTCGTGGCAAATGGGAACGATGGCCCCTTGGCACACGCCAGTGCAGCTTAGATAGGCTGACAGCTTCGTTGAAAGGGCGTCGAGGTCTCGGTACGTCAACTTGCCATCCCAAGCATCCAAAGCAACACCGCTGGGCCGCTGTCGAACGTGCTCCAAGAATATCTCGTTGGCAGTTGCTTTGCTCGCGAGAGGTACATTACCGTTCCAAGTCCAGATATCGCGTAAATCTCGGTTGCTTGCAGTGTTCATGTTGTATATGGGCGTGTGGGTTATGTTAGGTAACTGTATTTGGCGCAACACTTGTTCGAATTGAAGAATCATGCGGTCCATGCTGCAATTCGTTATAGTTGCTGTGGCGATATGGCTAGGAGAGATGGAGATATTGATCTCCCTGCCATCTTTCAGCAGCATACACTTCACGTGCAGCTTAACAGCCGCTTCTCCTTCCGCAGCCGGCCCTTCCAAAGAGCGTCCGTGTTGAGACAATATAGATATTTGGGTCTGAAATGGTGTAATCGGACTACTCCTTCTTGGTAATGCCTCTGTGGATAATTGCGGTTGTATTTGGTCGTATAGCTGGTCCAATGTTCCCTTTTCTCGGAGAAAGACATCAATGGTCTTGGTCTGTAGGCTACGCCCATCATCGGTCCGGTCACTGAGTAGAAACGAAAGCTCTGGAGATCCCACGTAGTCTTTGAGGAGTATTGACCAGGCCACAGCTAGTTCTAGTTTCTGCGCTGGGCCTCGAAGCAGAATATTTGTTGTGCACATAGCTTCCTTGGACGAGAAGGGCTCAATATAGAATCATAGCTGTTGAGTCGTGAGTATGGCAACACTTCGAAGCGCGGAGAGAAGAGATGCTCTCTTGTCGAAAGTATTTGTGTCTTTTTGGCCATGTTGGGATATTCCCCATACATCTCGGCGAATAAGACGCTCTATGTTCCCGCCCCAGCACTCGTCCGATCACTATCCCCTGTGCAGATTGAATTTATCATCGTTCGCGTCTGTCTAGCACGGCAACTGGGGTATCCAACCGGATGAGTGGCAGGGAGCGAGATCGCTGGCATCGGGTATCAGTCTTACCTTTCGTGGTATTACATCTTACTGTTCGGTCAAGATAGCCATAAGATACAGAGTGATGTATGCAACTAACTCATACATCACGACAGGGATAGTTAGCAACTGGCACTTTGGCCCGGGGCTAAGGGAAACAAGGATGTCGTGCATGCAAGAAGGAACAAGCCCTTGCAAACAATCAACACCAGCTGACCCCCGGATATTCCGCCGTTCAACGCTATTCTTGAGGGCTAAGGGGGCCACTAATTCAAACCCCTGTCTGTGGAATGCATTGTAGAAATTAGTTGGCGTAGACTGCAATACCACCTCGACGATGGAGTCGGATCGCTAAGAAGGAGAGGAAGACAGGCCGCCTTGGATTCCTACCATAGTCATCCATTTTCAGTCAAACCAGCTAAATTTCGCATTGAAAATCATTTCTCTCCATGATAGAGCGGGAGTAGGTCGGATTTACAGACCAACCCATAGGTTTCTTCCAGAAAATGTCGTTTGAGCTTGAGGATAAGAATGATGTCGTCCCGCAGACCTGTCACCGTTGTCGAGGGCGTAATAACCAAAGTCTGCCCTTTGTCATGTGCATCCTCCTTCTCTGCATTATCTTGCTGTCATCAAATCTTGGGCTCGCTGTATTTCTCTATATACGTTCTCAAGAAGAGGCTCGGTTTTTGGCCCCCTCCCAGCAACGTCAGTCTCGTCTTCTCTGCTGATTCTGTGCACATGGCTCACACTTATCCAGTTTTCCCTCCATCGGGACCTGTTCATTCAACAGAGAGGGATTGCATCCGCCGGCTCTCAGCCTATAGTGAGTAACTGTTTGATGCTTGCTCTTCTCGCACATGGTATTGACGTATCCGTAGCTCCGGCCCTTGAGGCAATTGAGTACTACGACACAGACCTAGACTTCTCTTCTAATAATGAGAGCACCTACCAGGGTCCTCCCACAGAGGAACGAGAAAGAGCTTGGACAGAACTATGGCATCGTACGCACCTATTCTTGTTGCTTCTTGTGGCGGCGATGATATGCACACTGACGTTGGTGACCTATATAGATGAAGCAGTCATGGTCCCGTCATGGGAAATGCCCAAGTTGAATCGTACAAAGCTCGATAGATACGAGAAAGTTAACCCAGAAAAGGGTGATGGCTATGTTGCCATTATAGAAGTTTATCATCAACTTGCGTGTCTGGTGAGAGCTACCCGCCATTTATTTCCGCCGGTTGTAGTGCACAGAATTGACGGCAGGGGGTGCTAGCATATTATCCGGCAGTACACCTGGTTTCTTATGGGAGGCTACCCAGAAGATCGTATCCCAGAGATACTCACAAAGTGGCCCGAGCAGAACCGGCAGCGTGTCGACTCTTGCATTGATCGTCTTCGCGAGCGCCTGATGTGCAATGGCGACATGACCCCAGTGCTAGTCACCAAAGAACGAGACAAATTTTCCGGTTGGCGGGCTGACTTCAACACTCACCATCGATGTCGCGATTTCACGAAGCTGAATGGCTGGGCCGCGGCCCATGGAGTGGAAGACTGGGCGAAAAATGGAGAGCATTCCCACTAAGTGTCTGCCACACGATCACTCCGCAATCGGGAAGATTGGTCAAGGTTCACCCTCTCAGTATGGAGCTCGACAGGTAGCATTATAGTATAGATATATTGTAAAAGCTCCTTTTCAAATATAGCTAGCTGGTTCATGGGCCTAGTTGTTTCCAAACCCCTAGGCACCGTTTGAACAGCATTTTCTGGCTCACATCGACTTTGAAGAGATACAATATAGTATTAGACCAAAAAGGCGAACGCCCTGATGGTCTACCAGACAAAATCAGAAACAAGCGGACGTTGAAAGTCGCAACGGAGGAAATTTGATCCCACCGTCGGAGCGGAACAATTGCTTCCGGCGCCTAATCTAGCATCTACAACGTCAACAAAAGCTCAAGGAATGAGACGAAGGCAGAAGAGCAGACATTTCAGGTGTGATGCAAGGCATGAATATATTTAACGAGCGATAGAAATGAGCAAATAAGCGAGTTCACCAGATTCCCCTACGTCGATACCCGGCACTCCCCAGAGGAGGCCACCAACACATATGCTGCCTTGTCACTGGTTCCACCATGCAATAGTTAATGGCCATTTCTAAACCAAAGTGAACGATGGGCTAGATTTACCGACAAATTGAGCCCTACAAGACGAGCCCTATAATGACTTACAAGGACTCAGTCATGCCATGTTGGTGTCCGGCTGAGGTCCAACAACCTCCGAGGTGCCTGCGTGCAATTTCATCGTGTCACGGCGGACCTTCATAGTATCTGGCTGAGGCCCAACAACCTCCGAGGTGCCTGCGTGCAATGTCATCGTGTCACGGCGGACCTTCATAGTATCTGGCTGAGGTCCAACGACCTCCGAGGTGCCTGCGTGCAATTTCATCGTGTCACGGCGAGCTGGTGGGAGCACATTGTCAATGCTGTCTGATTGAGGCCCGACAACCCCCGAAGTACCTGCGCCCAAATCTTTAAGGTTGTGAGTCAGCTACTTATTCATTTCATAGATCATGGATAAGTGAAAGTCTCACCTGCAGCACGGGTTGGTGCCGCTGTTGTCATCATAGGGCCAGCGGCCACTAGAGCAAGGAGTGTGGGGATGAAACGCATCTTGTATTCGACTATCTAAGATCGAGGAAACTACAAGATCAGCGGAGTTTATCGAGCAAATCTTTGTGAAATTTCCCAGAAACCAGATGCATCTCTCCAATTTATTCTTTCTAAATAATGCCAGGATGATGAATCCAATGGACTCTGTTGATGACAATGCAGATTATACCCCTCCATGATGTAATGTTCCATTCACCAGGCAGAACCTGGCATGAACAGCTGCATTAACGCCAATATCTGCCAGTACTTTGATGTGCCGTGTTGGTCGAATTGGGTGATGGGGCATGGTAGTGGCGCACGCCCGGATCGCTTTGTATTCCCTGTGTGGCCCAAATATGGCATGGAGCCTGATATCAGTGGTTTCCCGCTTAATACGGGCGTACTGCCCCAACGCACATACACGGCATCTTTCGGGAGTATATTTCAACTAGGGGCTAGATAAGTACTTACGTACAGATAGATCGACCTAATGCACGTACTTACATTCTTTCACAGACGTAATAATTTAGCACTTGCTTATAATCCGTCAAGGCCCTACTATCTAACTAAGGTCAAGGTAACGCTGCGGGGTACACACTTCTCTGACGTAGACTCAAAGTACTATCATGAGATGTGAAGGTGCAAGGGTCAGAAACCTAATAAATTTACCTCTACGATAGCCTAATGTCATTCTACATGGGATCCTAAACGCTTTTTTGCTCGCCCATCGACTCAGTTCCTGAGTCTCAGTTCGCACTTTTAACTGTGGATGGAAATTCCATTCCAACTGACTCTGCTATAAAAAAGACCTGGGACTAGCATTCTTGAAGGATGGCATTTCTACACCCTACATGGCTTCGGGGGAGCAGCCGCCGGTACCAAACGCCTTCTGATCAGGCCGAAGCAGATGAACGCCAGCCGTTAAGCAACGACGCCGACATTGACTATAGTATACCAAGGTGTTACTGTGCAAAAGACCGACGGTGGCCAATAGTTCAGCGATTGTGCGTCAGTGTTGTTGTAGTAAGCAATATCTTGATGTTCATATTCAGCACAGCTCTTCTGTCCACCAGAAAACACAATGCGTGTAGTGAAAAGGAAACAAGCACCTACTGTAAGCACACCATAAAATCTCACGGGGATGGATGATGGCCGTTATCCTAAGCTAACGCTATGGACAGCACCAATCTACGACCGACTTGAGATCCGGAAATCTCCAGTGCACTTCAACGACTCTTTCTGGCCAGATGACCCTCCCTCTATCTACCAACAACGGCCCTCGCCCGAGGTAGACAAAGCATGGTATCGACTTACCAACATGGAGTCCGTCGCTCTTGACATTGACGAGGTTAGCCGCCTGGGCTACGATCCAGCGACGGTTTGGCGGGCACCCAAAGATCAATTCGGCGAAGGCGTCTATTATGGACTCATTAACGTCTTCCATCAGGTCCATTGTCTCGACATATTCCGCAAGACAGCATGGCAGTCCTACTACGGCAACCTGTGGGAGAAGAACAAGGATATTCCCCTAGGATGGGATGACCACCTACTCCATTGCCAGTTCATCCTCCTCCGCACGCTCCTCTGCCACGCCGATGTAGAAGTCAACGTGTTCCAAAAGTTCAAGGGTTGGCCAGGGATCAATGCCAATTTTGCAAGTAACAAGATGTGCCGTAACTTCAAGGATATATTGGAGTGGAAGGAGGCGAATGAGCTCAGAACCAAAGGGGAATGGACGGAGTACCCAGACCATCCAATCATCGAAGTAGACCCAGAGGGGGTTCTGACGCCATATGGTATCCACGATGGGCTGCTGGCCTGGATGGAGCGGATCGGTAAAAATCTTTCTATTGAAATCCCAGGTCACAACGATGGGTGAATTTCTCGTGTTCATAGGCAATTAGTTAGTTGAACCATTGATTATCGCCGCTCCCAAGCCGCCGATGTTTTTGGGCTTCCTGCACGCAAAGGCTGCGTCCCATTCCCTTTAGACCTCATTTGACTGTATTTAGCATTATTCTTATCGTATTCCCATTCTGTAGACCTTAGAGACAGAAATGACTCGGCTTTCCCCTATGTATCAACGAGTCCGTTTCCTGAAGGTCGGCCCCGGAACTTTAATCATCCGCTGTAGCAGTCGGAGCTTAAGTCAACGTCAACTTGCTTGAACCTCCCATGATAACGGAGGAAGAAGAAGAAGAAAAGTCACCGCCGCTCAACATCAATTACACGGGTGTTGAAGCATGCTTTACAATCATTTCGGGCCCAGAGCATTCAATTATCGGTGTATCGAGCGACGTAGCCTTTGTTTATGTCGAATGGCATTCCAAAGCACATCTTCATAACTCCCCCGAGCTATACTCAGGAGTATAGTAGAAAGGGGGTTGTTCTCTCGATTTGTGGTAACTCGGCTCAAATGACTAACTCAGCTGCAACACAGAATGATATCGTATGATTCATACGAGTGGCAATCAGAGCAACGAATAACATTGTACACCACCTGGTAAATATTCAAAGTGAGGGAACACAGGAGCAGGATGGAAGTGATCCAGAGAGTGATCATCGTTTATCTTTTCTCCCAATAGACGCATGACGGTAACCGCAGGCCAGGCCATGCGCTCCACCCTTCTGCATCGATCTCGTCTCGATATATCTTGGTTCTTGGTCGTTCTTGTTGGTGGTGGGAGCAGGGTAAGTTAGCATAATGCTTTTCTCGATATTCTCCCGGGTTGCGGCTCCCACCTTCCAATTGATGGCAAGCTAAGGAGAGATCAATGCCGAGGGGATACTAAAGAAGAGCGACCATATCAAACGGTCATGCCTCTCGAGCCAAGATTACGCAGATCGCACATTACGCATAACCCGGTCATCCAATGCATGTCATAGTGCATGATCAAGATCTAGATTGGGGACATGTGTTGAAATACATTGCAATAATATACGATGGCGTATTATAGTACGATGTAACACGCTTTCACGTACCGGCGCTGCCTGCTTTGTACTGGTTGTACAGTCTTATGCAGTCCAAGCATTTGAAGGATCTCGGGTATCGTTTTTGGACGCATGGTTGTCCTATCCCGCAAAGCAAGCACTCACGCGATGAGCCTGGGCTTGGGCCTCATGGAGTTACGAGATCGGGGGCTCTCCCAGGATTGCACGGACCAAGGTATGTCAGGGGTGGCCTGTAACTTACGTCAAACGGCTATCATCCGCAATTCAACGACCCTCGGCTGAGGATTCATTCTTCCATCCTCGCCTATGTTGCGGAGAGTGTGCCATCACTAGCTGCCATCAGCAATTCTCTTAGAAGGTCTGAGGCCAAACCTACGTTGGGCTCCACTGATGAGAGATTTTCCGGCGGGGTCGAAAGGACGTCAGATATATCTCCGTTGTCATGGTAATATCTACTAGGGTGGTGGCTGGTAAACAATCTGGCCGTTCCCTCAATAACCCACTCATCCTGCCCCGCGCCAATCTGGAATATCTGGGGGCATTATGTCAGGTTTATGGAGTATATGAACAAATATTACCCACTTGGGACTCTCCCAACACCCGAACAAGTACCCCGTAGATGCTATGTCACGGTTGTCACATTCACCTAGTGATGTGCTGAAATGGCTTGGGGCGCGGGCTCGAAGATCCCATGGCGGCCATAGTCTATTTCAAAGACAATAACATCCGTCTTCCCTTGCTCCGACTTGTACGTAAATCTCTGGAATTACCGGGATGCTCTTTGCTTGGTTGTTACCTTCCCAGAAAGGCCCGAGAAAGAACTTCTTGGAGATGAAGCAAGCCAATCATCTTGTAGGAAACACTGTATCCTTTCCCAGCCCCTGCTTTGAGATACGTGCATTTACAGCATGCAAGTCAGAGTTGTAAGTAACTACGGGACACCTCCATGACGTCACCGCCGTCTATGTTCATTGTGTTCGAGGAATACGAATTAAATGTTGTATACTCCACGTACGACTTCCAGGAAACCCTTGTTATCTCACTCCCCTCCGTGGCATATTTGACCATTCTGGCTATCATGCCGAGCTCTATAACGAGAATGTGTTGCATAGGATATATATTGAGTAACCAATGGAATTTTAGTGCAGTATGCTACTCATTACGATGCCCATTGTCATGTCCGTTGCTGGCATGTCCCCTACCATGACCGTTCATGCCAACTGCATCCAAATCCCCCTTTTCAATCACGGCGATGATCCCCCTATACAGGGAACCTTTCTGGATACTCTCGTGGATGATGGAAATCCACCCTCCCACCATCTTCTTCGGTCGACCATTCAGGACGCGGTCATCGCATTTGGGATGCTCAACAAACCCCTGGTGGAATGGAACGCCCAGATCGTGTCGGACAAATTGATACAAGGCCCGCGAGCCATTCCCAAGAAGCGAGGCCGTATGCGGGTCCGCAACAAAGGCCTGGAAAGTCTCCGTCCACACATTCCAAACCGTTTCGGTGGTGTGGCGTTGCCACTCGAGGGCGATATCAGCAGAATGACCGCTAAGGTACGTGACAACAATCGACAAGGCAGACTGGATCAGTGATTCGCAGCGGACTCGAAGGTCAAGCTTGCCTGTTGAACTCCAAGCCGGGCCGGTATGTGCCTGCAACGCACTCTGGAGTAATTCTAGTTGTTGCGGATCTACGCGCGCCTCAAACAAGTGTGCTGTGGCTCTGGAAATGGCGTCTAGAGCCTTCTCCACGAACCTCATGTGTAGGGCCCGAAGATCCAGCGCCTGACATGCCACATATACACTACAGGCACTCATCTTGGTCAGAATGTCCACGGCATCTGCGCTCATGCGGGCAGAAGCGAGGGCCATAGAGTTGACCGACTGATTATGCATTTCTGCTGCCTGGACGTGGGAGCTCATGGGGTTGGCTAGGTAGGATAGCTCTGCCATATAGGCCGCCATGTTAACGTCGACGCCTTTCATCGTGAATGAGAGGCTGGGATCATCCGCGGCCAGGTTGGCAGGCAGTCCACCGCTGAGGTGCGGATCGATCATCTCGGTGCTTTGTGCGAAGAGTATTCTGCCAAACATCTGCAATGACAGCCGGACTTTCTCCACAGCAGAGGTTACCACCGCTGCCTGGAAGTTGCACCCGTAGTAGATGTCCTGAGCGGAGCTGTCGACGAGAGGATTGTCACACGACGAGTTTAGCTCTATCGTTATTTGCCGGTCTGCCAGCATTAAATCCTCCAGCTGTGGGCCGATCCATTGAGGACCACTACGGAGAGAGTAACGGTCCTGGACTAGGTCCTCGCGGCGCCTGTTCTTTGGGATCAATACGTCTCGGGCCAGATGCGAGCCGCGGAGGAAGAAATAGATATTGCGTGCACACTCAATCTGTCCAGGATGTGGCCGAGTCTGTGCAATGAATGGGTGGAAGCTCTCTGAACTCCCGCGAAGCGCTTCCACCGCGGCTCCAGTCAGCACCTGGGTGAGTAGTGCAAGCCGGTGCGCATCAGCGACCACCAACGCTGCCAGACCAGCAGACGATGATGTCCCGTTGATTAAGCTTAGGCCTTCTTTTGGGCCCATCACAACCGCGGGAAGCCCAGCCTCCTTCAGAGCCTGGTCAGAGGGGTGGGCTTTACCATCCTTTTCCAAGAGGATGTCAGGGTTTCCTTCAAGGCTCCCTGCCACATATGCGAGGGGCATTAGATCCCCCGAGGCGGACACAGAGCCTCGCAGTGGGACAACAGGCGTGAGTTGGTGTTCCATCAAGCCAGCCATTGCATTGATGATTGGGAACGAGACTGCAGAATGGCCGCGTAGGGTCGAATTGCATCTGATGACCATGGCAGCGCGCACCCACGCGGGCGGCATTGCATGTCCTGGAATAGCCCCGTCCGGTGCAGGCGACAAAATACCACTCTGCGTGTGCTGCATCAGTGATGCCTGGAGCTTGACGAGTTCTTCAGTGCGGGCATCAGCACTCCCTCCAAAGCCGGTGTTCACTCCTAGAGCAGCAGTCAGTATACAACGTATTGTATCCATATAGACTTCTACATACCGTAGACGTACCAGCCATTGGCCAGATGATCGAACAGCACATCTACGCTATTCTGTAAGGCGTTGAGGATCTTCGGGTCTTTTGAGAGCTGTGGTCGACAGCCATGGCTGGTCCATGGGTGAGTACAGTGACTTCTTCTTGGACAGGGGAGGTGAACTCACTAGGCAGTGGCCACGACATCTGCGATGTGTAGGCTGCTCCCGTCCAGCTCGTAGCTACCTGTTGCTTTCCGCTGCTCCAGGCGCTGCCAGAGCTCGAGAACCTTAGTCAAATGTGCACTGTCGGCCGCCATTATTGCTATGAGTTACTTTCAAAATTGTTCTCTCGTCGAGGGAAGCTCTTCAAGTAATACATGTTTCGATCTCCCCCTCTCTACGCCGCCCTCTACGCCGCCCTTTACGCCGGTCTTTCGCGACAGGGCTTCACCGATCGTTCTTTGTGTCTAATGCGTCCCAGAGAAGCTCTGTTTGGACCGGGGAACAGAGCCACTTCCGTCTCGACTAAGGCAGGGCTCGCATTAATAGGCCCTTGTACGGGCTTCTGGTACTTCCCAACACACATGGTTCGTTGTACTCCCAATTGGTCTCTATTTGCGGTATTTTGTGGTTTCAGCCCCCTCGTAGGGAGGTGCGGGGGATGAAACACCCTATGGCAGGGGTGTATAAAGGCGAGCAAATATATACAGCACATAATTCGCATAATTGCAGTACCGTAAGCCCGCAATCTCGAAAACTCTAACCCCAAGCTGCAGGTTTACCTTGTCTAACAAGGAGTCCGGGCATGGATGATCCCTCCAAGGACCATGCTATAATCTCCAGCGCATCTCATTTGCTTATTACTCCATATAGAGCAGTATGCTCGAAGGATCCCCGACAGCGGACAACGAACAAGGATGAAGGACACGATCACTAAACACAATGATGCCGTGGGCAAGCGACGGGCTTTCCATCGCTGAATGCGGCCTTCTCTCGCCAACGCATCACTGCAGCTAACAAAGGGTACACGAGGCAACGCGATGGACGATGAGCCAACTTCTGCGATGACGATAGAACCAACAGTGGCTACAGGTCAATACAGACCCTCGTCACAAAGGATAGAACAAAGAGAGGTTGGCATTGAGGCCCAAAATATGGCTTATTTCTGTCGCGCGCCCATCAACCTCCTGCCGAATATCCATATAGATGGGTGAGGGTAGTTTGTCGAAGTTAAGGAACTAGGTGTCAGTGTAACGAGGGGCACTGCCAATATCTCGTCATTCAACTAGCTGATCTTCAGGAGAAGAGGAATTTATCAGCTTCAAACTTCCTTTCTTCGGCGGTTGCACTCAAAATTTCAAACTTGTTTTTTGTTTATTGCATCAACATACCTTTTTGGCCCTCTGAAATAGTTGTGGAATAACCTGTCGGGGCATCTTCTCTCGAGGGAACTTGGAAGCAAGCTTTGTAGAACCCTGATAAGTTGTTTGATGAGTGACAAGGTAGTCATTGGTTAGTTAAAATAGAGACTAGAAAAATATATAAGAAAGAAAGGCCATAGTCAATAGACGAGGAAGACCACACCTCCTGTTGTACTAGGTGTAATAATAGCTAGAGAACCTGCAGCTTGAAGGCATCCACCTACTAATACATTGCTTTATCTGTTACTGAAGATTGACTACGTATAGATAGTTAAGCCAGAGTGTCAACACCTAGAGATGGAGCAGCGCTTACCTATGCTATTCCATCTGGCTATACAACTGGCAAAGACATCTAAGTACTGTCGTGTGGCTTTATGCTTTCTTATTCTCTAGTAGGAAGCGAAAGCGTCATTCTAGTGGCTTGCTGTGATCGTATCTCATTACGCAGCTTCTAGGAGATAAGGTGAAAGCCGCAGCTCTCGCCTTCAACAACAGTAGCTGATGAAGTTATCTATATGATCAGTTCTCGATTTTTTGTTTAAAGTATCTAATAATGGAATAGTGTTTTTGCCAAGGGATTAGCTAAAATATAGCTTTGCCAAGAGTATCTTAATTAATAGCTAAAATCATAAAGTTGAGTTTTAGCTTTATTTCTTCCTTTTTGTTTTCACAGCAACAAGTTGTATCACGCCTCTTTCTGTATGCACCAGAACAGCCCCTCTACTCTGAATGCACTTCCGCCATGATGGTCCTTCAACCCTTCAGACATTGCCTTCTGAATACAGGTTTCAAGGGAGAGCGGGATATATATACTTTAACCCTCACGGTTGATAGTAACTGCCTTGACAAGCTCAGCTCTTCCAAACTCGGGGCCCTATAGAAACCCTTCTACCACATCAGGGGAGTTTCCCACTGCTTATCCTGTTGCAGCAGAATTACGCATAACTCCATGCTTAGAGCTCCATAGACACATGGGCTGTACTGGGGTCGCAGCAGTTCCAGACAATAGGCTTGGAAAGTCAGTTTTACTCCGCCCTGAACTAGACACGTTACCCATAACTATGTAGAGAAACTAGACTTTTGCTTGCTAGGAAGAAAACCATGCATAGTTAACCCTATAGCACTCTAAAGTCTGTTATGCACTCCTGTAGTCATATTATACATATTATTTGTCTACTTGTAGCAGTCGACATTCTTACAATGAGCAAGCACTTTTGGTCAGGGGCTTTGATTGTGGCATTCTAGCCTGACAATGAGAGCGTGGTGATGGCGTACTATAGATTCTTGACAGCAGATTATATGACAAAGTGCCTCTATCTAATGTGTTGCTGATGCATTATAGGCACAGCGAGTAGGGCGTTGGAATACATCCTAGATTCACATTGACAGTACCTGACTCTTATAAAGGTGATGCTTTGCGGCTGCGGCGGACATGCCTCTTTATCTGACCGGACAACAAATTCTGTCGCCACAGCGGCCAGTATAGTATGCGACTACAGAACATTGTTAGTAGGGAGATTAGGCCAAGCAAGAAACTGGCCCATTTGGCTATTGGCAGTCTCCACACTAAACATATAGTGAATATAATCCTATCGAAATCTATAATGGAAATTAATGTAAAGACAACTGATTTAAAGATTTGGGAAGGATTCCCACGTCAATTGACTGAATCGTTAGAGCAGAGCACAATGCTACTGGTACGGAACAGGGCCCTGGCTCTAGACAACCACAAGATTTCCAAACGCACAAATGGTGAGGTAATGGTAGAACAACTTCGGAGTACATTTGAAGAGCTTTTCCAAAAAAAATTTTGGGTCCTATATCGCCCCGCAATAATGCTAAAGAGGATTCTACAATCCGTCTCCATTGTAGGAGGAATTTGAGTAACCGTAGATCAAGAAAAGGTAGAAGGTATGAAACAACTCTTGCTGTTCGGTAAAAGATACGACGTGGCATCAGCATCTTCCTCCATCTTCATCCTCTTGTTATCCAAAATTGATCTCGTCTCCATAAGCAGTCACATAAAGGATGGCTTTGCTAAGTTATCAGCTCCATCAACACCTATCGTATAAGATGGATCGGGTATTTATAGCCTTTGGCCATGAGCCCCTCAATTTCAACTTGTCTATTCCAGATTGACTGTAAATAGTAACAGGTACTAATGATCGGTCAGACATCGTGCTCGCTTTACATGCAATTTCGAGGACACAACACTAGTTCTACTAACTGCCTATCCAGCTCACCGAGTCGAGGAGCGAATAAGGCCAATCCAAGTGCATGGCGTACCGATCAATACCCAAGGTAGCCAAAAAGGTAAGCGTACATAGGCATGACTGACATTGAAATAGTATACAGGGTTCCAAGGTTTGTTTTAATTCCAGACCATCCCAAATGACCAAATATATATACAGAAGAAATAACCCCAGGGTATTATTGCACATAGAACAACGCCTGAAAACAAATGAATATCACTTCCTCCTCAACTCCGACTGCGACGTCGCGTCTGTAGACTGAAAGCTGGGTCTTGACACATTCCTACTCTCTTCGTATACTATGGACTTTGAAACCATCACTCCCTTGTGGTGGTCCAATTCGTCGAATTCGACATCGTAGTCTTTTGTAGCTGTTATGGTAGTGGCCTGACAGCTGTCTAACGTTCCACCTTTGCTTTCACCCATGTGATTAGAGTGGCCTCGCCGTGTGTTTGGGTTTGAGAATGCGGAGACAGCGTCGCGCTGGGACACGAGGGTGCCGAGGATGGTGGGGACGTAGCGCGTGAAGAAGGGCTTCAGAGATGCCAGCGAGGCAGCAATCTAAGGAATTGACGTTAGTTTGGGGTTTAAACATGAGCCAACCAGGCGGGTAAATCAACATACAACACCGAGATACATCTCAATAGTGCCTGAGATCCAGACTGGATAGGCAGCCCACGTCTTATCGTATGAGGTATTCAGCTTGTATACATAGTAGGCCCGCACACTACCAGCGATACAGACTGCGAATCCAGCTCCGAAGAGAAGGCCGAGTACGATACGCTGCCGGGAAGGCAGTTTAAGAGCCATAACGGTGGGAATTGGCAAAATGACCACGCATAGATCAGTAACGGTATTGAGTATTCCACCGGCTAGGAGATGCGCAGTTTCGTTTATGCAGTTCTGAGGTTTAGTGGATAGAGTCCAGTAGGCGGAAATGGGTCTAGGGCCAGGGCATTAGTAGAATGACTTTGTATCAAGATGTAGATATCATACCGGCAGGTGAAAATAACCACGATACAAAAGATGATCATTTCCAGCGCAACGATCACCATAGTAGTTATGACAAGCCAGCTTAGAACAACCGAATGTGTGCCAGCTGTAATCTTCCGTGTAAAACATAATAGCGAGAGCTTAGTGAGTGAACAACCAATAGCAAATAGGCACTCTACTGCCATGGTCAACTTCAATCCGAGAATAAGGTGCTCAAATGGCACATCGTAGACATGTCTGCTCCAGCCGAATTCAATCGACCCCTTGACAGTGATGATACCACAAGCTATCGCAGGAATCGCGGCAGCAACTATAAATATATCATCTGCGCCAAAACTCTTCGATATATGGAGACGTGTAAATACGCGAATAAGAACAACAATAAGCGTTAAAGGCGCAAAAATTGCAGTTAATATGATTATTAGCGGTCCGCGAACGTCTGTTGGATTCACATAGTTTGGCTTGGGCCAGGAGAGTATCACCGAAATTGGAGGGAGCTGCATGTTGAGGCTGTCGACAGGGCTGTAACCATCGAGGGTCCTTCGCGGGGTGGGAGAAGAGAAAAATCCGTTGTGAGAGAGATGTGCTCTATATGAATAAAAATGAAGTGGAGGCTCTACCGTTGCGGAGTTATACGAGCTGATCGGACAATATATGGCTAAATCGGTCACAGACTACCGCTATTTTCCGATAGTGGCGGTTTAGCGGGTTGTCAAACTTGTTTTGGCTGCACGAGAAACTGTCTGAGGTCTTGAATACGAGAAAATTATGGTTGACTGGGCCATTTCCGCGATTCCGATCGATGTTCTCTGAAGCACGTTGCACACGCAAATGCAGACGCCCCTAGAATTGAACGTAGAATTAGTGCCCAGTGCGACGACATCTTCAGCGCTAATGCCTAGAGACAGTACGGAGTACTCCGTATATATCTTGTGCCATTGAAAGGGCGGAACACATCGACATCGCAGTTCCCGTCGCGCAGTATTCCTGACGACCTTTCCCGGAATCATGGGCGGCTCAGAGGAACCCTGTAACGACCAATGTCGCTAGCGCTGCACTAACGCCATGGCAGCCCAAGTGGTTCTACTATCCAACGGATGTCAGAGCTGGGATAATTCTCTTCGGTGTTGGTTGAAGCGATGAACAACCGTGTCAAGCACCCCGCAAGCCCTTATTTGTTTAGATTTTCCATAAAAGGGGTTGGTCGGGATGTTGTTTGGTTATGCGGCGTTGGATGAGGGTGATGATAGCAAAAAAATATCACTAAGCTATAATCTAGCGCCGAGAAGATATAATTGCCGAGATTGCTGCCTCATATCGGTAGCTGTCAATCGTGAGAGCACGAGTTAATGTTAAGAGGGCTGAGATCTGCAATGTTCTTTTAGGCCATGCAAGAACAAACATGAAGGGGCCGCCCGGCCATGTCTATCGGGATATTAAGTATCCAGCAGACTGAAACCATACCCGTGACCCCAGCATTGTCAAGCATCCTTTAACAAATACTAATTAGAGGTTGCAGAAGGGATCAAAGTTTTCGATATGATGTACTCCGTAGGTACCGCTGTGTTCCTTTTCTCTATGCTTCATCCCCCCAGGTGCGGACATGGTGGACCACCTGAAGTAGCGATACGAGTAAGGAGCTGTTCTCATCAAGTTTCTGAGGCTTTTTTTACACTTCATCTAGAAATGCTTTGTGATGTTGTGCATATGAAGGCGTCGGGAGAAAACTGCCACCACAACATCTTGGATCGACCCAAAGGGTCAAATAACGATAATGATTGGGCAGGGATAATCGGCATCGAATCCAAAAGACGATCAAGATGTTGATCAAACCAAGCTGCCAGTTATTGCTTATTGGTGGCTTGTGGCGGTGGCTTGGGAAGGTTTGGAATATTGGCCATGCGTAGCTTCAAGGTGGCCAGGGTCAGCTTTCATTTTGAATCTTCCACCATTAACACTGGTCGGATTCACGGCGAACTTCCCCCTTGGTCCGGAACCCAGGCGATAGTCCAGAATCTTAACAGAAGATACTCCATATAACTTTCGAAGCTTTGGTTCGAAGGCGGCCTTTTCTCTCAAAGGAAATTCCCCGGAGTTACTCCGTACAAGGTCAAGGAGTTTTAGCCACCCGTGTATTAAAGAAGATATCTCAATGGGCACGGCGGACGAGACCCTGCACTCTCCCCCCGAACCATCGGCCGCGGAAAACAGGATGATGAAGACGATCTATGCTCGACCGAAAAAGTCAAACGCCCCAAGGAGTACAGAGGACATATAGTTCAGTGATAACCTGGCTGATGGCCGAGTCGGGGGAACAAAGTCGTGAGGATTTCATCTTATCAGCATGGGAGCATATCCTCTTGGAGGTCCAATTCGCTGATTGTTGTCGCCGCCCCTAGATCTGCGGTGTGAGAGGTCGATCTTGTTGTCTTGGTCCTGAACTAGCATGATGGATGATCGCTGTGATATCCCTAGAAGACGCGTTAGCCAGGAGACGCTGGGCTTCATCCATAGGTACATCGAGCCAATAGTTAGGACAGGGACACTCCTGCTTGACATCTTGAGCCAACAATGGAATTGGTCGCGAGAGAGAAGGGAGAGTTCGCCCGGCAGCTCTAATATCCACAGTTGAAAGAGCGCGATTTGCGACGAAAAGACCTTTGTGAGCTTTTCGAGGAAGCTGGCAAGACTGAAACTACGAAGAGCAAAGCTTTGTTGTACAATATTGGCTCAAGGCGGGTGAAATCGTGAGTAAAGAGATGATTCTAATCTGCATAAAGGATTCCAGAACTGACAACTAGATACAATATTTGAACGTATATAGCCCTACCGGTATAATGGCTGGCATCTAAACTTCACAGACACAACCTTGGAATATACCACCAAGTCGCAATGCGAATTTCTCCGCCTTATCGTAATGCTGGGCACCCATAAGCTCCAGAGATTATACACTCGTCCAGGGACACTTTCAGCTCTTGCAGCCCTTCACGCACCGATTCTCTGACTTGGGTATGGGTATAGTTATCGAAAACCAGATTAAGGGCTCCAATGCATTCCTCCGAGGACTGGAACGACATGTTAGAGGTATGCTGCAGGAAGAGATCGGTCGCATCGGTCAACAACGTGGCTGGTTTCAACACGTATGCCGATCCTGCATAGACAATATTCTTAACCTCATATCTTTCTATATTCGATCCTACCCTGCAGGAGATTGTGTCCTCCGCCCAGCGACTCCAGCGTGAGGTGAACTGAAAGACAGGCGCTAATTACATATGCCAGAGGGTATTTAGATGGCTGAGCCATGCTGGCTTCGGGCCAAAGCTCTAACCGTGATCTGATCTAAACATCTGTCAGGCTGTTTCGCAAGTGAACCAAAGAATCCAGGTTTGATTCCCACACGCTCAGGTCGGTCGGCAAGGCAGTCGGTGTAGGAACGAGATACCCGATGTGAAAGCTGGCACGAATGGCATTGACATCAAAACTGTCGCCGTGGAAAATATCTATTAGTTCCTTTGCTTGTCGGCCGGCGAGATGGAGCATCACCTTTTCGTCCTTAGGATGGAACGTCAGGATCGGGTTTATGCTCTAGACATCGCCTCCGATAGCCATTGAGCGCGTTATGCGGAGCCATCTCGGCCTTTGCGCTTGCTCTTAACTCTGACTTATCAACCCCCTTGCTACCACCCATTGAGGAGACTTGAAGCTCGACTCTGGGCGCTCACGATGCCTAAGCGGGTAATGAGGCGAGGGTATCTTGGGACTTTCGTAGATTGTCTCGGATGCCCAGAAGTTGCTGCCATTATTGAGATACAAACGCCGCACAATCAGGTATATGAGCACATGTCGCATCGACCCGATTGAGCTGCTTCACATAAGCATCTACATGTCTAGGAGATTATTAAGGCCCAAGCAGGTAATGAATTGACTATTGTTGAAACTCAAGTCGGGCTTGGCCACGGTGGCGCGGACATTGCGCGGGCTACCCTGGCGACACAATTCCTGTTTAGATGGCAGTTCCCTTGGATGTCGTGCTCCGATGACGATACTGTAGAATCCTACAGACGTTCCCTAGCATTCCAACAATGCGGCCAATACTCTGATAGCGTCTCCTTACCCGGCATGGATATGTGTCCAACATTCCTCAGGTTCGGCTCAGTTGGTCCGCACCAGGATTAACGGAGAGTTGATCTCGAACCTGTCGTATGGCCTGCGCTGTCTTCACGGTGAATGTGTTTTGTACCAGTGACTGTTTCCTGAGAACGGGAGGGTAAGTTTCTTCTGGGAACACAAGGCCTATAACCCAAACAACTGCGTCTAGTATAGAAGCCAGTGTGCATGCTGAGCACTCAGTCCACCTATTTATTAGCTATTGAGGACATGCTGGAGAGAGAAGACGGTATGAATTATCTGAGAGCATTGCCAACTGAAGCAATATTCACCCAGTCCATATTCCGTATGTTTGCGGGAATAAATAGAGACACATTGGCAAGGTGTTGATTGAGATAACTCTAGGATAACCCGCACTCCTATCTGATAGTATGTAGGCCGGCAAGAATCTAAGCAATCAATCATAGATGAACGTCTTAACAAGAATCCTTCAAGAGGGAAAAAAAAAAGATAAATTAAAGATAAGACTGCCCACACTCGGACTCGAACCGAGGATCTCATCATGACCTTGTGAAGTACGAGTGATGCGCTTTACCACTAAGCCATATGGGCCGAACGTAAGAGAACTCTTTTCAAAGTCGCTTCTCAGCACATAACCTTACTTCCTATATTAGTATATAAATATATAAAATAAAACAGACCTGCCCACACTCAGAGTAACGGAGGGTCTCATTATAATGACAAAGTACTAGTGATGCGCTTTATCACCAAGCTATGCGGGCTGGACGATGGAAAACTCTCCTTAAAGTTGCTTAGTGCATGCACTTGGCATAAAATCTAAAAAGCAAATAAAATTAAAGACGTTTTGCCCACACTCAGATCAACGGAGGCTCTCATCATCAAACTACGATGTGCTTACCGACTAAGCCATATGGGCTGGATGTTGGGTCTATGCTCTTTGAGCTCAAAGAGTCTAAAGGGCCACGGTCCATAATAGCCTGGGACAGCCAGCTCCATATATCGAACACATCTAATGCTTCACACGCGATCCCACACGCTCTGTGACAAGGATATTAATACAACCTTTCTTACGCAGATATCCATACCAACTCCGCTCTATTTTGTATCTTACTTCTATCTTCTTTTGACTGTTACAGTATCGCGTTTAGTATATATGGGTAATCCCGCTAAACCTCTAAGAAAGCGGCCCGGGCTGGAAAGGGACGTCGAAAGCGAATAGGCGGTATATAAAAGCACGAGCATCTTACCACAAGCCAAGTTGTATAACAGTATATGGACCCACGAATGACGTATATCCCGCTATATCAACATTGGAACCCTCGAAAAAAAAGAGTTGAAAAACGCCGAGATTTCTCCGGGCGCCGATCGAAGTTCCTTGCGCCAAAACTCTGTTCCTCGGCTCTCGGCGATTTTTTTTCGCAGCTTGTGCATTAAAGTAGAATAGAAGACAGAGGGAAGAAATCAAAAGACAGGACTTGATTAACTGTAGCTGGTGGTATTATTTATTATAAGCAGGCTGTCTTTGGCCGGTTCAACGCCGTCTTCCTCTGGGACATGAGAGATCTATCATCTTCTGGTCTTGTGGTCTATGGTGTATGAACTCCGTGGAAGTGTCTCAAATCCACCTCCTTTTCTGCATCTGAGCAAGCTGCTCTCTGATCCCCTTCAACTCGTCCATCCGGGCTGCCTCGCCATTCAGAACCCGCATATGCTCTTTCTTTAGCTCCTCAAAGGCGTTGTCGAGCTGTTTGTGCCAGGGATACAGCACAAAGACCTGAAAGCCCAGGGCGGAGGAGGCCACTAGGAAATTCGTCAAGGAGACGCCGCGTGTAAAAATCATGGTCGCAAGGCTGCGTGGTTCTGTTGTTAGTCGGTTAAATCTCGCCAAAAAGCTGTTCAGACGCGTACCTGATGGACTTACATTTGATATTTCTTTCCGTAAATGTTCAGTAACTAGAAGCTGGTTTGGCTTTATCGTGTTCGGTAGAATGCTTCTGATACACTCGCGACCATAGAGTAGAGACTCATGAATCAAGGCTGAAGAGACCTTGCGACAGTATATCGAGAGAGCAGAGAGTGTCAGTCATAAGAGCGGTAAGTGAGATCAGTTGACGTGTTCGGGAGCAAGTCGAACCCTTTAGAAGACATCGCGAAAAAGGACCGCCGAGAGTTCTCCGGGCGAGTCCGTGGGTCTGGGCCGCATCTTTTTCCTCTAGCTGTGAAAAATTTGCAAGGCTTTTTTTTCTCTGCCTTCACTCTTAGGCAGACAGAGAACGACAGCAAGACATCGACAACCGACACAACTCGCCCGTGTCAGGCTGACGATGCATGGGGTATATGCTAGAGGCTACTGAGCCCCCTATTGATGTCTGGATTGCCTATACTTGGCCCGGGCGAACGATGCCAGAAGCAAACATATACGGGGGCTGCCGCGTTCACCGCTGGACGAAGATTCAACCCGGAGCCACAGTCTATATGGTGGCTGTCCGATCACCGGCCTTCTTGTTATTTCCTTCTCCTTTGAAGTGGTCAATACCCGCTTAGCCTCCGAACAGACCGACCTATACGGAGTTCCAGGTGGTGTCCTAGGCGGCTTCATTGAATCATGAGTGGTGCAATTTTCTTGGATTTCCCAGATATACAAGTGACAGATGAGAGATTCATACTCGCTACACTATTCTCAGTAGTACACTACCACATCTATTGCCTCTAGCTAGCCGTTAGCCTCGGATATACCTAACGCCCAGTCCCCTGCCCTCCCCACCCCCCCCCTGGGAACTCAAGGCTATGCCATATCCCGATAGCTGCGAGATGATACAGCTATATCCAGCCCATCTTCCTACTCAGCGGCATGTCAGAGCAATACCAGCACCAGGTCAAAGAAAGCCTTGGCTCCTTGCTGCTTCAAAGCTCGATGACCGCGGTTCCAGTTCGTGATCTCTAGACTAAAGAAGCCAGAACTGAAGCCAAAACCGTTATAGGACGACATGACCTAAAGAGTCTAGAAGAACATTTCCGAGGTTCAACTAAGGGGAAACACCTTGTTTATCGTGCAGATGTTCCTACACAGGGACAATCTGGGCAGCATAGGGCCCTGTTTTCTTAAATATCTCGCTTTTTGAAAGGGGTGGAGACTGTATCCTTCAATAATACATGGAAAAGAAGCTATAGGTATCAGTGGGTGGGGATAGCTGGATAAACTGAGTGACGAGGATGATTTAAACAATCAGCCAGGTTATCATTTAACTAGATATTTAGCTAGTTATAACTGCTGGGCAGCAGTGTTATCAGAAGAACCCGTTGGTTAACCCACTAAGCTAGTTATCTAGTTCTCTTGACCAACCAGCCCAGTAGAAACTCAACGTCATGGTCACTTACAGCTTAGAATTACATTAGAATAGTTAACATTATTATCACGGTGTCTGGCCACGAACATTTCCATTCCCCTTAAGTTCACACACTCTGCTGTCCGCCATGGCGTCTGCGACGCCCTCACTCGATGTAAAGAGAGAGAGTATTGGGGAACTGACCCCCCTCCTGGTGTACGCATCCCGACAGGCATGGAGTTGCTCAGCCTGTGCACCGCAGAGAACCCACGCCATTACTCGATGGGCATTCCCTATCCACCAGAATCACCCATTCTTTGGATTAAATACGGTCGCCCCGTTCTTTGGAATGAAGTCCCTGCCCAAGTAATGGCATATCACGAGCTTCGGCTGCTAAGATCACCCGCCAGAGCGCCCGCCATCTACTATGCTTGCACTATCGAATACAAAACTTACATTGTGATGGAATACATCCCGGGGAAGACGGCGGCCCAGTTACTGGAGGTACCAGGAAAGACGGCGGTCGAATTGCGGAAGGGGATATCTGATCCAGCTAAGAGGGAGGCTATCTTCCGCCTTGTTGCTCTTGGTATTCATGAATTGCATCGGATTCCTGTGCCTCCGCGGTCTCGTCCCACTGCTATGGATGGCGGATTGATCAGACATGGCCTTTTTGATGAGCAGGAGGCTCCGAGGCATTACCAGACTATCGACCAGCTTGAGGAGCATCTCAACTTAGTATGTATCATACCACTTTAAAGCCTGTTATATGATTTACTAACTCCAGGATAGTTTCTAAAAATCACAAGACGCAAACAGAGGGTTGAGAGGCTGGCCGAGGAGCCAATGGTCTTCTGTTTCTCTGACCTCTGGCTCGGCAATTTTATCATTGATGATCAGAATCGCGTGGTTGTTATCGACTTTGGCGATGTGAGTGTTCTGCCATCTAGTTTCTCAAAATTTGCCCTACTACCTTCGCAAAACGATTACCCCATCGACATATCATCCTGGGTAAAGGTCCCATCTACAGATGATGTTGATAACACAGAAGCGCTGTGTGCCATTGCCGGCCCAATGATGGTAGGGTCAAGTTCCTTCGAATCCATCGGCCAGCGAATTGCAGGGGCGAGATGGCAACCAACAGATTGAGAATACGTGTGATGAGAATTGGAGCAGAGCCATCAGACCACAAGAAAGCCATCACTACACCTAATGATGCTGGCGCCACCGCTTATCTCAAGATTTCGCTGGCAGAACATTGAACTCTGGGTACAGGGCGATCAGTTTAATATATGCAGCCGTGGAGGTGACGGGTTCTTCCACTGTTATTTTTTTGTTACTTTTAACTACCCTGTAGAAAGTATTCAAGAACTTATTTGTAGGTATGTGTCTAACACTTCCATAATAGCTTCAAACTTATCCCAAACACAATCCACTCTCTACACACTCACACTGCACAGAATGCAAACGATGTTATTGGCATGCTCTTCTGCTTTAACTCTGGGACACCTTCGGGATAATCAATGGTTGTGCTGAGATTGGCGCCGTGGCCCGTCGTCTCCAGGCCGACAATGCCATCCGTGTATGGCTGCAGCCCAATAATATCAGATAGATTACTGACATGCAGGACGTGCCTGAGCTCCGTAATATATGCAGTAGATCAACACCCTGCCAGTCGATCCCCTCGCACAAAAACGAGGCTTTAATTCATAGTCACAAGTGGAATTTGATACCAATCAGTCGGCTTCATTCCATAGCCGTGCATGAGATATTCTTATTAAGTCTCATGATTGAGAATTGTTGGGTGCATTGTATTGCTGATCTCTCTAGGTGATTCTTCATCCAGGGTTGATGATATTTAGCCCAGCTGGAATAGGCTGTGAAAAGGGTGGCATCTCATCAAATATCATACTCAGCCCCATAAATACGCACCTTTTTTTTATAGAGGTATAGAGTAAGCAGACGGTATATAAGGATAAGCTATACAAGAGGTATAGTAGTCCGGCTGATACTGCTGGGATCGTCTGGGCTTGTTCTTCACCTGCTCGACAGTTAGACATCTTTGCCTTGTTAAAAAGTGCAAATCCCGTCTTGAAGCTGTCTATAGCACCATATATCGTCGACTCGGCCATCAAATCTTCAGTCTCAAAAAAAAAGATTCTCTTCTCGACGTGTCTCAAAAAGTCAAGAAGTTGAGACTCCACGTGACCATATCCCGCTGAGGAGAAAAAAAACACGGGAAAGTCACAAGAGAAAGGGGGAAAAAGAGGAGAAGAGGAGGAGGAGAAGGGGGTTCGCCCTGCATCTTCCTGCTCTCTCGTTCATCTACAGAGAAACACTCTCTTTACCCTTTATCTCTCGCTATTCAGCCATCTCGGGACCGCAGCTTTCGTTCAGGGGCTGAAAGGGGGCTACTAGTCCTCGCCATGCTCATAATCTCCGTCGCATTACCCCTGAATAACAGTACCTGAGTCCAGTCTACCGGTTTCTTTCGTTCTTTTTTTACTTTTAGGAAAATTTCCATCTGCTATCTCTAACTCGAGACCATCCATACGCTTCTTGCGCACCTCGCGCTTCAGGCCTGAGAGATTCAGCCCGGCGTCGACGCTCGTTACTGCAAACCCCCCAGCTCGCGGCTCCCGTCCGTAACATTTCCAGTCGCATCCTAGTTGCCGCAAGGTTAAACGCCGGAAGCTTCTACACGACGTCATCGTCTCATATCCTATCCCCAGGACCGCCGCAGGAATGGCCGTCCCTTCACCTTCGTCGTTCTTTCATATCCCAACCAGTCACATACCTTCGGTAACAGCGGGGAATGGCAGCATCCGTCGACGGCGGACGTCCGCCGCGCGGAGTCAGGATAATAATACAAACACCGGGTCCTCCAATGGGCATCTACTCCAGCCTATCGAGGAACAGAAGCTTTCTGGGCCCGCCTTGCTAAATTGTTGCAAACACTTCGCCAGCAGACATACATGGACTATTCCTCTCGTCCCAATGCTGGCCATTCTCTTCTTATATGCGATCGACCCAACCGAATCCAACGCCGTCGGCCATTTCATATTCCTCTCCTATAAAGAACAGCAGCCCTCCGATCCTAGCAGACCGCATTATGGCAAGGGACTATGGGATATCGCGTTTGTGGTATTCTATACCATCGTCTTGTCATTTGCCCGAGAATTCATCATGCAGGAGCTACTACGCCCCTTGGCTCGTTTCTGTGGTCTCAAATCGCGAGGAAAGCAGCTACGCTTCATGGAGCAAATGTACACCGCTATATATTTTGGAATCATAGGACCCGCGGGCCTGTATGTTATGAGTCAAACACCAGTCTGGTACTTTAACACCAGAGGGATGTATGAATTCTCCCCACACAAAACTCACGAGGCTGCTTTCAAGTTTTACTACTTATTCCAGGCTGCATACTGGGCGCAGCAGGCCGTTGTCATGCTATTGGGGATGGAGAAGCGACGTAAGGATTTTAGGGAGCTCGTAACGCATCATATCGTTACCCTTGTCCTTATCGCTCTCAGTTATCGTTTCCACTTCACCTATGTGGGGATAGCGGTCTATATAACACATGACATCAGTGATTTCTTCCTTGCTGTAAGTTGACAATATTTCTCCTTCACACTCTGGATAAAAGACCCTTTAACGCGAGACCGTTTTTCCAGTCATCCAAGTCACTGAACTACATCGACAGCCCGCTGGTAGGGCTCTTCGTCAGTGCCACTATTGGCATGTGGATCTACCTACGCAACTACATAAACCTACGCATTATTTTCTCCCTCTTCAACGAGTTTGACAAAATTGGCCCCACCGAACTCAATTGGGAGGAGGGGCAGTTCAAATGCTTATACTCCAAGCTTATCTTCCTCGTCTTGTTGGTTGCGCTCCAGAGCCTCAACCTCTTCTGGCTTTTCTTGCTTTTGCGCATTGCGTACCGGTTCGTCGTGCACAATGTCGCCAAAGACGACAGGTCTGACGCCGAGGAGTCGGAAACGGAGGAGACCAAGTCTGTTGAGACATCTACCTTGCTAAATGGCAATGGTCTTGCCAATGATAATGTGAATGGCGTCACTATGGTCTCTGGAAACTGTGCTGTAAAGCCATCTACCAACAGGAAAAGGGTTCCATAAAAGCCCATTTACATCTCATCTTTTTGCATATTTGCTTTCAAGTGCCGAGTGTTGCATATCTGCTTTCAAGTGCCGAGTGTAGCAGACCCCTGTCATTCGCGCGTTATTCATGCATTTACGGGGAGGTCGAGACGTATGTTAAAAATCAGCATATACGAACTCCCCAGGTCTTTTTTGATTCTATCGCATTTCAAAGCGCAACAAAATCGAGGAGACGTAGCCGTGCTTTTCTATTGTTGTTTGGAAACTCGCCAGGTTCTATTCGCTTCTCCAATATTGATACCACATTTATAGATATACAATAATGTTTAATATAATGGCTCTAGATAGGCACTCGTTCAATGAATGCATGTACATACGGACGTCTGGTGTCCTTTCTCAACAGACTCGGTTGCCGGCTACCTCAATTCTGTTTATGATAGTTGACTCCGTTCGTTCGGGGCTTGTTGAGATTTAATGGAATCAACGATCGTCTTGTTACCGTTTTTGTATTAGGTAAGCTGAACTTTAGATCTTCCAACTTTAAGGTTTAGGTACCTTGTAGCACGTGACTTAGCGTTTGAGCCTCTTCCAACTTCAACTTCAACTACTTTAACAACTTCAACTACTTTAACAACTTCAACTACTGGCGGCTGGTTGTCAAAGAGTCTGTGGGTGTCTTGATACCTCCTGTGCAATACCCGTGAGGTTGGATGCCGAATGCCATTGAAAGGTTAGACAGTAGGGAGTACTCTGCACACTAAAAGAAACCAAAAACCAACCCATAACCGAGATTTTGGGAACCAACACAACAATCGAACAATTCAACATTTCGGGGGAGCTTCACGGAAATCGTGGTTTTATCATCGCACATGAGCACTACTCTAACTCTTCTTGGTCGGGGTGTAAGATTTAAGCCAACGATCCAACGCTGAGTTCGAGCACTTTCACCTTGGTGTTCGTCCAGGTTGCTCGATCACAATATACTGTTTTACTGCAGTTTTAGATACACTCCCTCGCTGTCATATACACCCAGCTTCCCTTGGGCTCCCCTCGGGTTTGGTACGCGTCGTCGACTGGACAAAATTCCAATTAGCCCAAGTGAAGATATTGCTCTCCGGTTCCTCAATTCAGGACTTCACTTTCTTGCAATTTGTAGGATCATGTCGTCAAACCGACCATCGCCATGTCTTTCAACCACTCGATAAGTCATGTAAACAACCTTCTTTGTCGAGTCGGTGATAATATCTGCTGGCTTGCGGTAATGGATGCGTGGTTAACCTGCAGTACTCACCTGGTCAACCAACAGGTTACTCACACATCTCTAGGACTCTCGCTGCAGTAAATAGCACATCCGGGGGCTCTCAACACCCAACGGGGTTTGGTCTGTGGTACTAAGCCTTGTGTTAAGTGGTATCGCACAATACACCCGTCCGGACTTCTTTCCCCAGTCTTACTTTTTGGGGGAAGACTTCGTCGTAACGCGCTGCAGCAGTGCACGTGGCCACCAGTGAAATAAAGTGGACAAGGACTTGAAGTTGAATCCTAAAGGTTCGAATATTGATGGAAGAGATATAGTAGTAGTAGGACAGGAACAGATTTGGAAACAATTGGTCCGCAATAAAGAAGAGAAAGAATGGACTGGATGATGGCTAGGAGAGGTTCATGGTAGCAGTGGGATGGAGGGGGTATGCATATGATTCCCTGGTATCAAAAGATCAAGTGCAGCATAATCCATGATGGCAAGCTGTTGCTAGCACATTTTGTTGAATGCGGAGGCAAGTCACAGTCAATCAGAGATGTTCTCTTACTCAGTTAAGTATGTCAGTACCATGTGTCTTTTATGCCCTCAAAGATGGTAAAGAGCGCCGGCTCCAAAGCTGTGTATTGTCTCTTGAACAGCTTGTAGGCATAATGCCAAAACATTGCTTGACTAACCAGTCTTTCAAATGCTTCAGCCATGAAAAAAAGTGCTGAGATTCCCTTGTTTCGATTTTCAACTAAAGGCATCCACACGGGCCAGTGAGATACTGTAAGTTTTCGGTTGATAAGACAATTATAAATCCTCGAAGGTTGTATGCCACAGTCTTCTTGAACGAATAGATAATAGGCTATGCTGACAATGACCCAACATCGCGGGCTACGATAGGCGCGGAGTGTATGTTTTAGTGTCAAGAATCTGCGAAGTTGTGCATTTTATACTGCTGACCTAATCTGCCTCCGCCGGTCACATGGGAGTTTGAAGTCGAAGTTGAACTTGGACCTCTAGATAGACTTGACCTTGTATACTCTCTTGTCATTCTTCTGTTCTTCTTCATATTGCTCCCTCCAGTGCCTCCGAGGTGCCCTCTTTGACTTGCGCAAGTAATGCGTGGGTACCCCATTCGCCTAATTGCTTTGGTGCAGCTCCATCCATCTCCCTCACCGCGCACTCGGAGCTATGGTCGCGCCTCTCACGCGATAAATAATAACCCAGTCACGATCCCTCCAAATAACGCTCTCTACTGCACGCGGACCTGCGAGGTCAACGACTCGAATAAAGCATCGGACATTTCGAAGAGATAATTATAATGCGTATCATTAAGCCGGTTTGGCTCACGCACGGAGGTCCGGCCACGCTCTACCCTTACCAAACTCGAAACAAGAAGAAAGAGGCCTTGCTAATCCCTACTCCCCTGGAGCTTCTTTCAAACAGGCGAACGGAAAGATTTTGAAGTATACAGCTGTGATGTTTCGCCGGATGGAAAGCGACTGGTCACTGCTGCAGGAGGTGAGATATACTCTTCAAGCGCTCGTGTTCCTCGAAGCGGTGTCGGCCAGATAAGGCGAAATCTGCGGTTTATTTGCCTTGCGCATGAGATGGCTAACGGAATACGTGCGCAATATCAAATAGATGGATATGTTAGAATATGGTCTACCGATGCGATTTACAATGCAGGCGACCCAGCGTGCGAGGACAAGCCCAAACAGCTCGCTTCCATGAGCAACCACTCGGGGACCATACATACCGTTCGATTCTCGCCAAATGGAAAATACCTGGCTTCTGGTGCAGACGATAAGATAGTTTGCGTATACACCCAAGAAGGCAATGCCACCGCTCACGCAACTGCATTCGGTACAAAACCCCTCTATAAACCGCATATACCCCTTTATTGCCTTTACTAGGGATTTTTATACACAGACTAACCTCAACTTCTTATATAGGGTCGAACGAACCCCCTCCCGTGGAAAACTGGCGTACCATTCGCCGCCT
>JANTQJ010000102.1:0-29319 GCA_032989685.1 Arthroderma sp. PD_2
GACATCAAGAAATAGTATATTCGACGCCTCAATCAACGCCTTCACCTCCTCCTCTGTCCTGATCATAAATCTGAGCACCACATCCTCCCCGTATCTCGCCTGCAGCGTCGCCGGCGCCTTCGATACCGTCTGTGGCTGCTTCCGTGTATCTATCTCACAGTCCTTGCCACGCCGCGGAGCGCCCCAGACAGACTCAACGAGCGAATCCCGCAGCCTCGTCCATGTAGACGACGTCCTATGCGTGCCCTGCTGAATATCTAGCACCGGGTCTGTGTTTGCAGTCGCGCTGCGGCCGGTTGAATGGAATGTATATGCCTGGTCATCGTGCTGTGGGATAGCCGAGACCAGCGAGAGAGAGGACGCGAGCGACAGGATCAGGCCGAGTTGTATGGAGACGTGCATCTTGCCATCGACAGGTCGGTCAGTCGGTCAATTGATGGCGTCTATGGTGTGGTAAATGGTTATTTCATCGTGGTATGTGGGATCCTGGCCTAGGCGACCATTATGAAGTCATGGATGGGAAGAAACTGGGCAGAAGGAAGATACAAAAGATACGAGGATGCGGGAGAAACTCCGACGCCACAACATCAGCCACAGAAGATCCTTTACTACTAAACAACATGAAGGGAAGTTGGAGAACTTCATTCACTCTTATAGAGTGGCCCATCAACTCATGGAAGTTGGACGGGGAACGGCGGTGTTTACCTGGATCTGCCATGGTAAACGCTTCAGCCTATTCCACGAATTTGCACCACGGATTCTACGTCTACGAAATATCATCATGAATCAAGTCTCAACGTCTCTTTCATTTCTATCAAGTCTCCTCTAAACGAAGTCAGGCAGGCATGCGGCGAAAGGCAGCCCCGATTTATCCCCAAAATAAGCCATAGCGATATGGTCGGCAGCATCTCTTTGCCCATACAATCTAAAAGCCATGAGGAGCTTCCCCAGCCAGGTCTTTTGTCTCAAGGCAAGCCTGGCGATTTCAAGATTGCTTTCGGTCCTGAAAAAGATAAGGATCTTATCTATTTCCTCGCTGTGAAGAGCGACAGTGAGATCATCCAGCTGCCCCTCCTCTTCCATCAGATACATGATGAAAAGGCGATAAATCAGCCTGGCAGAAAGGGTAATGTTAGAGTCTTCTGCTTTTTTCTTCAATTTTCGGTCGATGATGATGGATGATGCAGAGCGTTGTCGTTTTCCGTCCACATCTACACCATCCTTGAGGTACATTAGACCTCGAATGAGGGTTTTCCGCGTTTCACTGAGTTCATGGAAGGGAGTTCCTAACTTGCAGGCTTTGCAGTCACATACAAAACGCAGTGCTTTGTGGCGCTCCTGTCTGGGGTGGAATAAGACGTTTGTATCATAAAAGGTAGTGAGCTCCTCACCAGCAACAATGTCCCTGGTAGCATAAGTCGAAATAGCCTTCTTGCCGGTAAATGGAGCCTTGGTATTGGGGACGCAAGAATGATTGAATCGTGAGTGAAGAATGAACAGACCACGCGCTGGATAGTCGTTGGCTCCGTTTTTGAGAATGCTTGAAACAGTGGAGTTGTTGTCGACGAAAGCATCTGTCATGCATTTGAACACCTCAGAGCCATTGTCACGAAGACATAGAAACTGTCGTTTCTCGGTTGGAGTCAACTTCTGAAAGGCTGCCACGATCTCCAGTTCAATGCACCCCTCAAGCGGCGCCCGGATGACGAACAGAGGCTTCTCCCTCAAGATCAACGCGCCTTTCTTGATGTTTTTCGTTGCAAAAACCCCCCATCCTTTTCCTGGTGAGGGTTTCAGCTCAAAGGGCGCGTTGCGGGGGAGCCGGAGCTTAAGGTAAGCTGGAAGAGTCAGTCAGATACATAGTGAAGCAGCCGAGGTGACTTACGATGTTGTTTTGGCATCTCTCCTTTAGCTTAGAGGGCTCTGGTAGATGAGAACGGTCTCTATCGAGAGGGTGGTTGATAATAGAATGACTGGAGAGTGTGAATCAGAAGAGACCCCTGAAGAGAAAACTGAGGGCAACCTGAGGACTTTATACTGAACTGTTGCTAAGGAGGAACACAAAGCAGCAGGTAACTAGATGGCGCTAAGAGGCTTTTTTATATGGAAGAAGCCGTCACGGGGTTTGTTGCGTGAAGAACAAAGGCACTGGTGATAATTTTGCTGATAGTCAGTCCTTTTACTCTGTATGAGGTTCTCCTTTTCATATCTCCTTGAAGCCAAATACAGGTTATCAGGATGTATATATTGACAATGTTACATTGTCAGCAACAGGCTCATCTCATCGGATATCCCAATAACTACCCCTTTCACTCGTCTCTGCCAAACTTGATATCAGCCTGTTCTACCACCCTATATCTAGATGGTGCCTTTCCCTCCTCCGCCATACGAGCAGCTGCCACAGCCGCTCTACTAGCAATGGATCCATTCAGATCTATCTTATAAGTTAGCATTCAGAACATCGAAGAAGTATCTAGGACCTCGTACCGATCTTGTCCTGGATGCCCTGACCCAGCATTTTCAAACTTCTAAAAATATATTCTAGCAGTTGTGGTTTGGGCTTCTCGGCTCCCAGTATCATTCCAGGCCGTTGGATAATAACTTTCTCGAGACCAAGGTCTTTGATAGCATCCTCTACACCAACCTTCACCTTTGAGTAAGGCACGTAAGGCGAGAGAAAGCCTCTAGTCCCTCCACTAACTACTGATGCCCTGGTGGGAGAGGGAGGATGGCATGTTTCCCCATTTTGAAGTGTCTGCTTCCAGGAGAGACTGAAGTTTGGGAGACTGGGCGTTTGGAAGTTTTCTTGAGATAGCCTTGATGGATGAGAAGGTCTCTGTGGCGAGGAGGACCAGAACCTGAGAACCTGCTGCTTCTGTGCACCCAAACACGACTGCTGTCGACATGGTGGGAGATTTTCATATTTACTCGATGGATATCTGAGAAGTTTGTAGTAGAGATAAACGAGGGATGGTATAAGTTCTTCTCTAAAATATTCAGGCACAGCGGGCGAGTATATAGATCGAGCCCGCTCAAAGCATCCGACTTGAGAATGCCTGATGTTAGCCACGCGTATACCGTTCACGAGTAAAATGGTTATGTTGAATTGTAATGATTTATTGAATTTTATCTCTGTGAGCAATCTCAGAAGATCTATTTCAGGTTAACCTTGATAGTTCTGAAGCCATTAATAACGGCCCATAATCCCCATTCACGAATTTTCTAAGATGTTCTTCTGACACACTCATATTCCCCGCTTCTGGGTCAATTCTAATGTTTACAACGACCCCATGACGGTCAATTCCTAGTCAGATGGCTATTAGCTCTCTTAAAGAAATTATCATTGCATAGGATAGGCTAAGTAGGACTCACTTTCGGGGTCTGACCGATGCCTCACCCAGCGAGGTGGCCTGAAACAGCGCTGCATTACGTCAATGAGGCAAGAAGTATCCCTTTCTCTAGGACAGGAAAATGCGACAAGACCTATGATCAAGGCAAGATCTCCTGTGAGATGTGTAAACGGAGTATTCTCAGAAGAGTTATACCTATATGTTGCTGGTAGGATCTCTGGGATCCAATCATGGGATCCTTGACCAGCAAGTGTAAAGTTAGAAGCCGTATATGTAACACTTGAGAGATTTCGACCCTCATCATTTCTAAAATAAAGTCTTCTCCAAGAATTCCCAGTCCGGATAAGACGCTTTTGCATACTAGAACTGCGACAGTCTATAGGAACTGCCAGGAAGTGAGACGTTGAGGATCGGTAGAGAAGGCTATTAACACCGAAGTCTATACCATCCATATTTTTAGGGATAGAAACGCGCTCAGGCGTCCGCTGTAGCCACCCCGTTGAATGAACCGTCTCAAATAGGCCGTCGTTGGTCGGGAGCCATATTCCATCGCTGCCAAATTGCAGATCTACTGGCTCAATGTAGTCTACCTTGAAAAGAAATCTTAACTGTCCGTAAATGTCACCCTCGATTGTGAGACCTTTGTACAACTGAGACTTTGCAGGCTCCCCATCGAATTGACCAGGATCTTGAGTCCGTATAACCTCCTGGTCTGGATCTTCTATCTCCCAACACGAAAATTTGGAGGCATACCCCTCTTCTTCGTAGGTAAAGACTTTTGCGAATTCGGTCGGGTCTTGTCCGCGGCTCCCTGTATCAGAATACCCAAGGCTGCTTGCCTCTGACTTGGTATCCGCCGCTATACCTTGGGACCTCAGGTTCACTACTCGCACCGAGTCCTTTGATCCTCCACCTTCTTCCTCTTCATGGGTATTCGATAAAACAAACAAAGCCAGGTCCTCCATGTGGTGGGAAAGATGTTTCTGCAAGTTATGTAAGGAAAATTCCTCTCCACAGATAAGGCATGGATCTTTCTTGCTATCTGAGACGTCAACTTGGCGGCTGGAGAGGTCCAGTATGATTTCCAGATGTGTGGGTGAAATTGATTCGCTGTGATCCTCACGAAGGTGCCTGGACATATCCTGTCGGCTAGATTTTACCTTATGGCACTGATTGCAGGAAAACTCACGGCGGTGAATTTGAAGTTCGTGGTAGATCCAGTCACGCCGGGTGACAAATAGCTTCCCAGAATTCTGGCAGTTCTTGAACGTGCAAACGTAAGGGCGGAGGTCACGGAACAAGTGACGCCTATACAACATGCCTCGTTATAGTTGTTGCGCATGAAATTCTAGGGGGAAAATTTGACTCACATCCATGACTGCTCGTTCTTCATCTTACTTGACTCAAGTGTTGCTCCGCAGTAAGGGCAGAGAAATGTTTTATTCTCACTCGCAGCTTTAGGGAGGCTAGGAATATAGTTTGATCGCTTTGAGCCGACAACGGTGGGCGAGTAGACTGTGAGGGGTCGAACATTGGTGTTCGTATCGTGTATGTCAGATATAGCAGCAGTAGAGAAGCTCTGCATCGAAATCCCCGTCTTCGGCTCCTTAGATGGGAGATCCGAATTAGGCGGCTTGAGGGTGGACGCCTGGCTCTCTGATGCCTGAACGGGGCGCCTTCCGACAGGAAGTTGCTCTAGGCCTGGATTAAATGCGTTTGCTGTATCCTGTCTTGAGCTATACGGATGATCAACCCAGTACCGAAGTTGTTCTCGCCGTCTTGCGTTTGCTCTTGCGAGTCGATGACAGAACCAAAGGATGTCTTCTATCCCATCGACTGCCCGCCCCTGCCTTTGGGGAGCAACCTCTTCGTCCTCAAACTTGACACTATGTGCGCTTTTAGTCAGACCGCGCCATTGCAAGAGCTTCTCCGCTATGTGGTTCTCATCTATATTTCCTAGTGTGACTGTATCTGGTTTTGAAGGAAGTGAGCTGATATACTTGTTCCATATAGTTGGACGACGAAGCAGAGAGGATAGATCATAAAGAGATGATATCTGTTCTACTATCTGCTGGACAAGAAGGCGGATTTTTGGCATTCTCCGGTAATGGTGTTCCCCATCGCCGCCATCGTCACCTTCACCAACTGCATCCGAGTCCGAATCGGCGCTGACACTGCTAATGGAATCGTGATCCGATCCTGCGGTAGCATCGTACTTCCGTTTGGCGATGTAGGTTGCTAAAGTAGAGTCAGACAGAAGCCTCGCCATAGTGACCATGATACCTGCCTTGGTCTAGGAGGGTTGTGAGTCGCAGTAAGATACCCCGGACCAAACACCTAAGCTCAGTATCATGTCGGAGCGTGTCATCTAAAGAGCCCCGAGCGGTTGACGGGAGTTCAGCTTTAGTCTGGTCACCCCAGATTTTTGTTCGACCATACTCCTCCAGAAGTTGCGGAAGATGGACCTGCTTGAGGCGGATCACACGGCAGTGCTCCTCGCTGAGAGACAGTATGAGCCTCGTAAACGACTGGATGCATTCTGCATATGCCGGAGATAGGGAAATGTCATCTGCATCAGTTGAGGAGCTCGCCATCGCAGCAGTTCGGAGAATGCCTTAATTCAACCAGATAGTTTAACAAGTAGCGGCCATTCTCAGCGTTGTTTGGATGTTTTCTTTGCTCGTTGTGATGTTTCGTTCTTGTGAGCAAGGCCCTGCTGGCCAATCAGTCGCTCGACCACACCCGATCCTAGCTGAATCTGCGGGGTTCGACGTACTCAGGAAATATGAAAAAGAGTTGCTTGAGATGCAAAGGACATATATTTACCTCCCTGCTTGAGATATTTTAGTAGCAGTACCGCAGCTTGTGATCATGGCCGAAGCCGCGGGCCTGGTTCTAGCTGGTATCCCGCTCGCGATCTGGGCACTGGAAAGATACGCAGAGCCATTCGAGGCATTCCACAACTATCACATCTCGATAGAGACGTTCCGGGCCAGATTAAACCTGCAGCACAAACAGCTCCAGAAGACTCTCAGTAATATCGGTTTAGGCACCGATCCATCAATCGATGAGCTGCGCGAATGCCTCGAAACCAAGTTTCCCGCAAGCTCCCACAGCCTGATGGTCATTATTCAGAATATGGAAAACGTCACGGATACGCTCTTGAAGAAGCTGGAGATTGACGTTGTTAACGGGAAAGTATAATGCCCTAAGCATATATGTATCTCGACGTATAAGATATCGTTGTTATTGGCAACTCGATGGTTCCTAGAGTTCAGCTAACTTGGTGTGTACGTAGCCAAATGACCTGCCCGATACAATTCAGTGGGAATGGCGCAGAGTGAAACACAGTCTCAGTACAAGAAAGCGTAATAAAGTGATCGATGATCTCAGGCATTGGAACGAAGACCTGAGGAAAGCTCTTGAAACAGCAGAACTCCCGGCGGAAGATGGCAGCGTCAAGGTCCTGGAGCTCAAGCGCCGTTTCAGCGCCCAACGTTGTGACTCCATCCGCCAGTGCTTGAGCTCCCTTCATCGAGCCCTGAAATCTGGATTTCGCTGCGTCTGCTCAACACCTCACGAAGCAGCTATCAGTCTTGACTGGCCGTATGAGGCTGATGCAACGAAACCGTTCAAAGTTGCCATTTCTTACCATCCCAGCTCAACGCCGCAACAATCTGTTTCATGGCGTGAACTGCACTTCACGTTAGAGTCGCTTGCTCAGTTAGTCGAGCCAACTGTTGGGTTGCTGGTTCCGCCGTCGTCGCCACCAGCTAGAACACATTCTCCGTCTCTATCGATCCGGTCAAAAATTGTTCAGTTCAAGGCCGCCTGCTCAAAGCCTCGGGGACGTCCTCCTCCAATATCACCCGCCACAAGCAGTAAGCAAGCAGATATACAAGTCCAGCAATAACACTTACTAAGTGAATAGTGATAGCTCCTCCTCCCGCTGCTTCTCCTACTTCGTCACAAACATTGGCTGGAGCGGCAGCCTCGGGAGATATCGAGATAGCGTGTCTCTGTTCTGCTCTGAACACAAAGTGCAAACTAGAAGGCATCCTCAAAATCCCAGATGATGATCAAGATAGGCAATTCTTCCTTGGACATCACCAAACCAATTCTCCAAACATCGTCAAAGTGGTCCCTATCTTGTCTCTAGTTCACACGCAGCCACAGCAACAAAACCCTTGGCTCTCCCTATCCGCAAAACAGAAATACGGCATTGCTGCCTCCATTTCGTGGTCTGTCTTACACCTAGGCGGAAGTCCCTGGTTTAGCGAACAGTGGTATCAAAAACAAGTGGCCATGTTCATCGAGAGAACAAGAAGCGGCCGGGAGATACTATCCCAGTACCCGTGTGTATCAGACATATTCTCTCCATCCATAGTAGCCAGGGAGAACCAGCCCTCATTTGAGCTGGAGGACCTTATTCCCAACAGAACCATCTTTGCGCTTGGGGTTTTCCTTATAGAGCTCTGCACCAACAGGTCAGTGCTATTGCAGTCCTCAATCCTCGACGTCTATCGAACTGCTATCAGCAGCCTCGACGAGGTGTACCGCATAGCAGGGGACTCTTATGGATATGCGGCAGAGAAATGTGTGAGATTTTGCTTCCAGGGGCGGGATGTGTGCAAGGATTTTGAATTCTCCCAATTCCGCCAGCAGTTTCATGACGCGGTCGTTGCGCCGATCCGGGCAACATATCTGATGTTTCCAGACTCGTCTAGTCCTACATGTAGTAATTTGTAAGTAATATAAATCAATGAAAATAAAAAGATACATAACATAATATAATGATAGAGTGGCTTTTGTTTTTTTGGGGATCTGATGACGGAATAACTCGCAGTACGACGGGCGATGACAAGCGCATCGGACTTTTGCTGGTGGCGTTGCGGAATCCAGTGGATCGATTCCCCTTGTTAGTTTCGCCCTATAATTCACCAACTATAACTGACTACGGGATTATCAAGGGCCCTAACTCGAGATAGTTGAAGCAGGTTCGCTAAGCTTAGATGGAGTGCAACATTTTTCCTATCTTGTTACATCGTGGGTGTCTAGGGCGACAGAGAAGGTCTTTGCATTGAGCCTGCCCTTTCAAACCCGTCTATTCTCCTTGTCTAGTTAACAGAGTACCCGTCACAAACATATTCAGATCTAAAGGAGATATCAAGGGTTAGAGCTTAGAGTAAGGTCATTACTCGTATACGCCTTATTTACTACTGCAATGTTCCGTTCTTGCTCTCTCATTTTTATTCTCATCAGCAACTCTTTGCTACGAACATAATGAAGATGAGGCTTATTCTTCAGTATACCGAAGCAATTCTTGTTTCATATCCCTACTCATCATATCCTTTACTCTGGATAGGCCCTCTCTTCTTCTAAGACTGGGAAAGAATACCTGAACCAAGAACAAACTGAAGGCGCTTTTAGGGAGTTGAAGCCATCACCTTGATACATCACACATACCCATATACCCATGATATACCAATTGCTAGGGGATCTCGATTTTACTGTCCTGACTTGCTGTTCCTTTATCTGTGTGACGCAGCATCTTCTGTTTCGACGACGGTGGCAATGGTTCTGAGAACCGTCACTGCTACTGAAACACATGATACGAGGATTTCCAGAGGGCTACATTATGTGTGCCGATTTGGAAAATGCGATCTCTATTCCCCCATGCGCGATAGGAAGGGCAGGCAGTGGACTCTAGATGAGGAGTTAATCGGTCTGTTTGATCGATTGAAGATATCTAGTATGAACACACTAGGCCTGACCCGGGTTGAACGCCGATGAAGCAATTATGCGAGACGAATATTCATTTATTAGGTATTATCTTGGAGTAAAATTGGGATATCGGTCATGTATCTTCTATTCAAATATATGCTTGGGATTAGAAGCCCTCAAAGTGACCTATGAAAATACCCAAACATATCAACCGGGAGAAGGCCATTGTGGCGGCCACTGCCATTTGTCCTATAACTTCTAGGTCTACCTTCATTTGGTGGCTGTATCCATAGCCATACCCCTACCTTGACCTTCCTATCCCTCGCAAATAAGTGTTATCTTAGCCTGTATGGGGACAGCTAAGACGGAAGTTTCCTTCATGCAAATTTCTAGCGAGCTCCGTGGGACATAATATAAATATCTCACACTGGGCCACGCTTTCTTCTCCTCCTCTTCTTCCCTTTCCTCTCTTTTCGATACAACATAGTTATCCGCATCGTTGATATCAAATATGTCCAAGCCCACTCTATCAAACCTTCTACGAGGAGATACACCATCGCTCCCCGTCACCATGGACAAGCCGGTTGGCGAGTAAGTCTTCAATCTCCCAATTCCTTGAGCCTTCGCTAATTCTTAATAGGCTCTTTCGGTCCAAGACATTCAAATTCTACATTGGCCCCGAGAAAACTGTTTTCACTGTCCACGGTGACGCTGTAGCAAAGCGTTCACCTGCCCTTCACGCTCTCATAAACAACAATATGGCTGAGGCGAATTCTGGAACTGTCTCCTGGCCAGATGTCGATGAAGATACCTTTATTCGATTTTGCGAATTCTGCTATTTCGAGGATTATTCCCCACCCAACTATGAATCTCCTTGTCCTGCAACGATAGGAAAGATACGGTACCTGAGGTGAAGGGTATTTTCTCTGGCCAAAAAGACACCCCCGTCAAGTGTTCGACTCCCGAAGGATGGTCTTTTAGCGTACCTATATCAAAGAAGGCAGGTCATAAGCTCGATGACCTCCTCTCCGACAACAACTACCCTCCCACTGACTGTCGTAAGCAGTTCGCTGGTCGATTTGGCACTACCACCCGCTATCTAGGGATGGGTACTGATCGTGTCCTCCTCGGGCACGCGCGACTATACGTGATCGCGGACAAGTATGGAGTTTCGCGCCTCAAGGGCTTGGTACTATATAAGCTCTACAAGGCCTTGAATAGCGTTGTCCTCATCAGTATGGAGATCCAGAATATTATCAAGCTTATCAGGTTCGCGTACAACGACGACAACACGCGTAAACGTGTGCAGGGTATTGACGAGTTGAGGAAGCTCGTCACTCGCTTCGCCGTTTCGATAGTTGTGCATATTGGGGCAAATGCAGCATTTCTTGAACTCCTTCAAGAGGGAGGGGACTTCGTTGTTGATTTCTGGAAGGTCGTATGGGCAAAGAGAATCTCATTGCTTCCACAAGCAAACAGCTCGACACCTTCGTTATTTACGAGGCCTGGATAGATAGAATGAAGATCACGAAGGATGGTGATACTTTCACACCTTTCTCTTCAATTTTGTTAAATGTATTTAAGAGAATATACTTCTAGTTAAGAAGTACCTTTATAAGTTTGGGCCTGGCCCTTAAGTTGTATATCCCCTAAAGCTGCTCTCTAGGCTTTCTTTTACCTAGGACATGACATATTATATCTCGAGATACTGGTATCATTGTCCTCACCCAGTGCTAGAAGGAGAGGGAGCCTAAGTCTAAGTCCTCGGAAAGTTCCGTAGAGAATGATATAAATCATGCTCACTTGACCTCACTTTCCTCCTCCTCCTTCTCTCTCTCTTTCTCTCTCTCTCTAACGAACACATCAGCCCAGGAGACCTGTCCTCCTAAGCTTCCTAGCATTTTGACGATAAGCTCAAGGATTCCTCTGAGGCTCCCGCTGTTATTCGCCCGTCATGAGTGATCACTTCGGCCTGTAAGTCGTCCCGACAACCCTTTATAGCAGCTTGGATGCTAATGATATATAGTGTGATTCGCTCCAAGCCGTTCACTTTCCTTATTGGACATGAAAAGATCCCCTTTGTGGTTCACCCCGAGGCCATAGCAAGCCAATCGGCTGCCCTGGATGCTCTCATCAACGGTGATATGATAGAAGCCCAGTCCAGAACTGTCTCTTGGCCAGATGTTGACCAGGACACCTTTGTTCGGTTTTGCGAATTCTGTTATAAGGATGATTATTCCGAGCCTGACTGGCAAACCGATGCTAGTGTGAGCTGTGGTGCAGCAGAAGAGGAAGAGGAGCCAAAGGAAGAAGTGGAAGAAGAGGAAGATCAAGGAAATGGATGGGGGTGGAATGTTTATATCGAACCGTCAATACCAAAGCGGGAGTTTGGGCGTGACGATACCTGGAACTTCAAAGCCCCTGATGTTGCCCTGAACCTGCCTCAACCCTATCGTGGACAGGGCAAGACACCTGCACAATGCTACAATTTCCACCATAACTCCTCACCAGAACAGGACTTCACTCCAGTATTCCTTGCTCACGCCAAATTATATGTTTTGGCGGATAAATACGGAGTCGCTCGCCTCAAAGCCACCGTGATATACAAGCTCCATCGAATATTGCAGGACTTCATGCCATACAACGAACGGATCGGGGATATAGTTGAACTGGTCAGGTTCACGTACTCTGACGAGAATACCCTTGGACGCGACGCCGGCGGTAATGATGATTTGAGGAAACTTGTGGCACGCTATGCTGCATTCCAGGCGGATGTGATGCGTTCAAGTGAAGCATTTATGGAACTGCTGCAGACAAATGGCGAGCTCCTGAAGAATTTCTTGACCGAGATCGGGACTCATACATGTTCCTTGGCTGATGAGCTAGCAGTATGGAGGCACCATCGCTGTAAATAGATCCAGAGAGCTTCCAGAGGCTACGCGGCGAGGGTATCTACCGACAAGGTGCAGAGTCGCTGGAATATCCACGAGAGCGCGCCATTTATCTACGATGGTCACGACCAGACAGAAATAACGCTAGAAACAATCCTACATGACAATATGCATCTAGAACTCCGTCGGGGAGGAGAAACTGCATAAAAGAGATGCATACCAAGAACACCTGCAGCCAATGGCTAATAGCCAACGGTTATTGCAGCCTATAAAGAACCCTGTATAATGTATGCGGCCCTCCAGTAATCCTACTATTAATAGGCGGACGTTCCAACCTGCACTCACGGTCGTATCCTTGAAGTAATCCAGCATCATGGGGTAGTAGCAGTAATAATTAATTTATCAAATGGATGAACTCGACTGTTGTTATTGTATGTTGTTTTGATGTTTGGCAAGTACCGGTACTTCGTCATAGGCAGGGATCAGGGCGAGACCTAAGTACTGGTACCTGGTGGGTTTCGCTGGCCAGGATAACGCAACTCCGACTTTCGACTTCATCGCCTTTTCCTGTACAACTGGCCCATCCTCCCCTCCATCTCTTTGCCCATAACTCGCCTCGACAGAGACATCGAGACTCTCGCCTGTCGACGTGCAGAAGAGACCTCGCTTGAGCCCCATCCCCCTTGCTGTGGTAAATAACCTTCCAAGGCTGACGCACTAGCCTCATCTCACATCTTTCTCGTCGCTCTTCACGCTTCTCAGCTTCAGCGAACTCCTTTTCCCTTAAAACCGTCCCTGATACTAATCACATCTTCTCTATCACGCTGCACAGTACGACCTACGGCTTGGTCTTCTACCTGCCTAGCTGCCAGACAGGCTTCATCCTCCCCCCCGACCATGACATGACATGACCAGCGGCGTGCGAAGTGGAGGAAATCCAACACCACCACCACTACCACTACCACGACGGCGCCGGCGACCACCATCACGATGCCGTGGAATCTTCGGAGCGGCTCTAGGGACACTGCGAAGAAGCACATTTCCCCCGCGCACTCGGAGGTGGAACTGCCGCCTCGACGAAGCGAGCATTCGGCTCGATCGCGACCTCGCTCCCCGCTGCCCCGGCTATCAGAGACCGTGACTGGGGAACGCTCCTCGTTCTCGCACGATGCCAATGGCAGTAGAGTCGATGGTAGGGATCCCGCCCTGACTCGAACGGCGACAAAGAGGAATCGCTTCAGTCTGATGAAGTTCCGTCATGCTTCTGATCCGCAATTATCGTCGAGCTACCAGAACTCAGAGCCCCCGCCGGTGCCCAAGCTGCTTCCCCGTACGTCTGTTCTATTGATATTATACCGGTATATAGACGTTTACTGACCGTTTTAGCTCCTACAATTATCACCACTTCGCCGACGAATATTAGCCTGGACCAGCCGGGAAAGGGTCAGGGTCAGGGTCAAGCCCAGAATCAGCCACCGTTTTCTCGAGCTTCGGAGAACCTGGTCTCTGAAGGGGATGTGGCGTCTCGAAGTTCCAGTCCGGGGCTCACGGGAAGGCCCAGGAAGGATCGGAGTACCAATTCTACACCACCGACTACATCCAATGCAAAATCTTCTCACATCTGCTTCGAAGAGACCGGAAGACTGTCGACCACCTCTCTCCGTAGCGGACAGCGGGTGCACGCACACGCGGACTCCCAGTCGGCGCTATCCAATGCCCGTCTATCTGAATCCTCCCGCTCGGACGCCAGCTCTGGTGATCGATCCGTATACCAGGCCCAACCGTCAAAGAAGGAACCCAATTCCGCCGCATCCTCGATATTCCGTTTCCCTCGCCTGAAGAAGAGCAGAGCCTCTCTCTTTCCCGTCCCTGCCAAAGTACCGCCTCCAGATAACCAGCCGTTCCACCGCCAAACTCAATCGAGCAAATCTGCAGACTTACATAGTGATTCCACGACTCTCCCGTCACCTTCCCAGTCATCTTCAGGCCGTCCGCCGTCAACCGCTGGCTCTCCCAGACCGCCGCTCTTCCGCAAAGATTCCGCGACTTCAGGACGCTCCAAGACTTCCATCTCTCCGGCTGCCACTGACCGTGCGAGACGCCGTGCTAGGTCGTCGACTCTGGGCTCACTTAACATGCACGATGATACAGATAACAGTCTAACACCGGAATTCACGCCGCCAGCAACCAGTGCCCCTCGGAAGTCCTTCAGCGATCTCTTCAACATCCATACCCGTCTCAAGCAGAACCAGAATGACTTCTCTACCACTCCCCCCACGGGGACCCCGACCTCTACCACTCCAGTGGCTGGCACAGGGCCTATGACGCCGACAACATCCAAATCGAACTCATTCTCTCTTGCTCGCGAACTATCATCCTATCCACCGCGCTCTCCCACCGATACCTCTGCCACCTATCTCTCCCGCCTCGAATCCAGCGTTCATCGTGGTGCAATTGCAAGTATTCTCTCTCAGTTTGCCGAGGAGTTCTATTCTGTTGCTCTGCGCAAGTACATGCGCGGTTTCTCCTTCTTCGGTGACCCCATGGACATGGCTATCCGAAAACTGCTTATGGAAGCTGAACTGCCTCGTGAAACCCAACATATAGATCGCATGATTCAGTCGTTCGCCAATCGTTACCATGAATGTAACCCGGGGATTTTTGCGTCTACCGAACAAGCGTATTTCATTGCCTTTTCGCTATTGATATTGCATACGGATGTCTTTAATAAGAACAATAAACGGAAGATGCAGCGCGCAGACTACGTTAAGAATACGCGCGGCGAGGGCGTTGCAGATGAAATTCTCGAATGTTTCTACGATAACATCTGCTACACCCCATTTATCCACGTCGAGGACGAAATCAACCTGAGCTCCCGTCTTTCTTCGCCCAAGGCACGCAGCAACCTCATGACAAAGATGGCTAGTACTGACCATCTGATGAAATCATCCAAGGATCCAATAGACCCATACGCACTCATTCTTGAGGGGAAAGTCTCCTCTCTTCGACCCAATCTAAAGAATGTCATGGAACTTGAAGACGTCTACTCCTCAAGTCCGACAACATTGACCCATATACCCTCTTCTCCCTCCATCGCACAGCTAAATCACACCTTCGACAACCCGTGCAAACTGCAGATTGTCTCTGCCCGTTCGCGCCCAGACGCCTTCATGACTGAATCATCAATTGCTAACCCAGCCGAATCTCAGCCCGGTCTAGTCGATATTCGTGTCGTGAAAGTTGGTCTCCTCTGGCGCAAAGACGCGAAGAAGAAGAAAGCCCTATCACCCTGGCAGGAATGGGGTGCTGTTCTTACTGGCTCTCAGCTGTACATGTTCCGCGACGTGCAGTGGGTAAAATCGCTTATCTCACAGTATGATGCGAAACATAAACAGGACAAGAGTCCTCCGGCAGTCACGTTTACTCCGCCAATCACGGACTTCAAGCCAGATACAATCATGTCTACCGCTGATGCCGTAGCGCTGATTGACTCTAGCTATAAGAAACATAAGCATGCCTTCTTGCTTGTACGCAATGGTGGGTTCGAAGAGGTACTTCTCGCTAATTCGGATGCTGAGATGGCAGACTGGATGACCCTGATCAACTATGCAGCCACATACCGCACCTGTGGCGTTCGGATGCGAGGCTCAGAGAAAGGAAAATCGGCCCACTCAGACCCGCAATATACACATGAAGCGCATGCCGCGCGCCGTACTCAGGTAGCAGCACGCATCAAAGAGTCGAATGAGAAATTATTCGTTTCACAGCGTCAGGTCGACTTGTTGCTGCGCAATGCCAGGCACCTACAACATCTCACCCCCATTCATCCACGCACTAGGGGCCAGGTTATCCTTTCAGCAGGCCGCATGGCTGCGAAAGTTAAGTGGGCGCGACTTGACCTGGAACGATTGAAGTGTCATCGGGGAACATTGGCGAGGGATCTAGCCGAGGAAGAGGGACGGGTTGGTAGTGGTGGTTGGAAGAAAGAAGTGGGACTTGCGCTTGGACAGACGATGGATGGTGCTGGGGATGGTGGAGACGTCACGACTCTATCAAGTGAAAAGGAGAGCGAGAAGGCATCGATGTCAACTTCTCCATCGAATGGGAACGGAATAGCTGGATCAGATTCTGCCTCTGCCGCGAACGAAAGTAATCGCCAATCGATCAGTTCAACAATCGCATCTCATCAGACCAGCCATTTCACTCCTAACCCCAACCCGGCAACGACACCCATCACGGACACAGATAGTACATCCAACGCCGCCACCCCAAGACCCAGCATCACAGACGACGACGAAGAACAGCGATTTCTCCGTGAAACAGGCATTCTCGCCCTTGATACCGTCTCACTATCAAGCCCGCCCAACTCCCCAGGCAAGAAAGAACCAATCACCCCTATCTCAACCAACGCCTCTGCAAATCCCAATACTACACACCCCTCCCCGCCACCATCCTCGGAGCGTTCCAAAGTCCGACGAAGCTTCCAGCGCACCCTCCGTGAAGCCCATCATAACGTCCCGCTTCACCGCACAAGCCGCAAGGGCCGGGATCGTGATTCCTCCGCCCACTCCTCTATTCACTCCACAGCTACTGGCGGTAGCAGTAGCAATAACAACAGCAACCCCGGCGGCCCTTCTACCCCCGCAGCCACATCTGATGAACCAGGAACTCTCGCCCGCAAATCTCCCAGCTTCACAGTCCACGGCAAGAAGGCTTCGGTCATCACTTTTGGCTCAGAATGGCAGAGCCTTTCCCCCGAGCAGAGACTAAAGCAGCGTAAGCCACAGTCTCACCAGCAGCTACAGCCCACTCAATCGCAGCCTCAGGGACAAGGCCAATCAGACGCCGTCTCGATGTCGGGTGTAGAGGATGGAACGGACTCGGTCTTTTCAGCTTCTATAGTTTCGACATTGGGATATGAGGGCTCAGAGCAGACGGGCGCCAAAACTACTAGATCTGCTAGTGTCGCAACCATGAATGATTCTACAGATCCGCCCTCTATCGTTGCTCCTGCATCCGTTTCTACCTCTGCCCTTGTCCCTCAGTCCACGGATTCAGCGATCACAGGTGTCACATCTCGCTGTTCGCCAACTATGGGCGACATTACGCATTCTCCTGGCTCCGGCACTGGCAGTACCAGTGAACCCCAGGTATCTCACGACGAGGCAAAACTCGTCGCTGCATGAATACATCCCTCCCCCCCCCCCCCCCAAACCCACCACCAATTTCCTTTTTCTTGTAATTTTTCCCCCCTTCTTCTTTTCTCTTTCCAGAAAGAAACGTATGATGGATGGATGGCATAACGTAACGAAATACCCGACTTTTTTCATCTTTGTGGAATAAATAAAACCTTTCTTTCTTACATTACTTACCCACGCTGCGCGCTATGTGGATTCATTTACCCTCTTCGCTGCTTTGCTCCCCTTCATTGGACTGAGCGATGTACGACACCGCTTCTTCCTTTTCCTTTTCCCTGTTTCTATCTACTTTACGTCATCGTTTCATTGTCAAGTGTCTACGTACACCATATATGCTGGACATGTGTATGTATGATGCTTCACGCTCTCTTTTTATCCCTCTTTTTCTCTATTTCTCTACGGTAAAGGATGGATGGATGGTGGGATATGTTCTACTTGTTTACTTACTCATACACTGCTCTGGTTCCCTTTGCTGTTTTCTGTCCTGTGTTTTTGCCTGGTTATGTATAGAAATGGTACTAGCATTTGTTTTGAATCTGTAAACTGATAAAGAAACTATTTGTCTATGTTTGATCATGGGTGATTTTGTATATCGATCCTCGAGCGGGTTTGTTGTAATTCTGATCCTCCAATATACTCTCATAATAGAGCCATTCAATATTGAAATAGCCACCTTCCTATTTAGGTAGTACCAAATAATAGGAGAAAGAGTTATGACATTCAAAGGACGCCACGACGCATGAAATGGAAGTCGGTAAACAAACACTCTCAACTAAATATTCTCCATAGGATATTGACCAGACTCAAAACCAGGCTCATCTATCCCTCGATTGTCTGGATGAATGATATCTACACATTCATTATCTAACCATACCCTTCCTCGCGTTCATGCAACTCTCATAGCAACCATGGCCATTACTTGCTCCTCCGACGCCCTAGAGATGTATTCCCCGCTCAAACCAAGTCTTACATCAAGACCCTTCGGTGATCGTGGGATTGGGCTGATCGCCACTGCCACGATAAGGCGCGGTCAGCCCATTTTCTTGGAGTCAGTCATGGTGATATCAGAAAACGACATGGGCTTGGATCCGTTCGAATATGAAGTCTTGGTTCTAACCGAGCTTAACCATATGGCACCTGAGTTCCAGGACTATTTCCATACCCTGCCGAAGCGCCGTGGGGACGAAGAAACAGACAGTCTGCGTGCGAAGTTCGAACGATCGTGTGTCCCGTGTCCTACTTCGATCGCAGAGGATGGAGGATTTGTGAGAGCGGCAGGCCGGATTTCCTCGCTGCTCAATCATTCCTGCACGCCGAATGCCCATCAGATGTTGCTGAAGCGCGCGGATGGTAAGGGGGGAAGCTACAGCTTATTCATGGCAGTACGTGCAACCGCCGATATACTCAGGGGTGATGAAGTGACCATTCCCTACGACTACATCCATGTAGGCGCAGCAGCTAGAAGACAGTATATGCTTGAGCGGTTTGGGTTCGTCTGCCATTGCAATGTATGCGACTACCCTAACCCACGCGTGGAGTTATATTTGACGGCTATCCAGGAAGATCTTGCAGTGATCCAGACGTCACATTTCCCCAGCATAGATCCAGTGAGATTCTTCCGGGCCGTTGAGCGTTTGTGTGTTTTGACGGTCTCGTTGGGCACCCTTGACGCTCGGAGAGGACAGGTCCTTGAGCAGGCCGCTCGGGTTTCAGCCTACCATTCAGACCATGGCCGAGCCATGTCATTCATCACGATGGCTGGGGCCCAATATTCCTATATTGAGGGACATGCCGGGCCTAACCAGCGCCGGGCTTCCCGGTGGGCGGAAGACATAACTCAGATACCAGGCTACGGGACAACGAAAAGGGGACTATCCAAGAATTCAGACATCAACAAGATAGGCCCGACCGATAGGCACGGTTTGGCCATTGCTTGCATGGTAGGGGTTAAGGAGGGGGAATACCTCAGCCTAAGCTACATGGCAAAGCGTTACGCATTATACCCTGAGTTCGACGAGCAGATGGATGCCAAAGATACCGAGAAAAAGAAGAGAGAGAAGGGTCCATTTGATGGTGTTGACATAGACGAGCTTATCAGAAATTTGGATAAGGAAAAGAAACGCCACGATCAAGAGAGGCTTGGTCATGGCAGCCCGGTTGCAGCTAAAGAGAAATCTTCAAGTCCGGGGAAAGGGGGGAAGAAGAATAAGAAGAAGAAGAGGTGATAGAGCAGGCAGTAGACTTGTAGAAGACTTGGAATAACAAACTTATAGAGATATTTTAAAACCCGCCCATCAAACCCACCAACTTTGGAAACCCATGCCTACCGCCCGCCCATACGGAACTCTAGTGGTAATACTCGTTCGGCGGTGATATACGTTAGTTAAGGGGTTTGCTAAAATATCTTGTTTATTTAATTTTGAAGCCATATTGCTTTACCACATTCAGTTGGTAATATAACGCAATATATACCCAAGTACTAAAAGTACGTAGCTCGATAGATAGAAGGTATCTTTTAGTATGCCTTAAAAGATTATCTAAATCAAAAGGAGTATTATATATATATATATATGTCAAATATCAATTTCAAATATAAATTCTAAACTATAACGTTTAATGGCTATATAAAATGTTTCTAAGATAGTCAAGAGTAGTGTTAGAGGCATGCTGCATTACTTTCTAATCACCCTGAGCCAGTGAGGCGCAGTTGAGGGTGAGACGCAGTTATTTACTCTGCGGATCTACGGCTGGGGAGTTGTTGGGGTCAGAGTAGGAGAGCCAGAAGTCTTTGTCGGCTGCCCCTTTACGCCAACACAAACGTAGTATCCGCCCCAGAGAGAGCCACATGTATCTCCAACGCCTCTATTTGTCCAGAAGTATTCGGTTAGCCACATACCTCACATCTAGTGTTTGTAGGGAGCTTACGGATTCCACTTATAAAAGTCATCCAAAGAAGCCCCATTGCTCATAGCAATGTCGTAACAGCTGTCCCCGGCCATCACTTTGTAAAATTTGTTGCAGTCCTTAGTTAAACCACTCTAGGTGGAACTGGGGCCTGTAGAGGTTGGAGAAGTTGTCGAGGAAGTAGTGGTGCCAGTAGTAACAGAAGAAGAAGAAGATGAGGTAGAGGTTATTGAACTGGTCGTTGTGGTAGGTACCGGGTCGGCCATGACACAGTACGAGTGGCCTGGTTGAATTGTGTTGCAATCACCATTCAACGAAGGATTCTAGAAGTATGTTGGTTAGCAGAAAAGAAATATATGAGTAGGAAGTGCTAAAACTGACAAATTCGTTGAACTCGTCCTCGGTGATTCCAAAATAGCCAACAATATCAACACATTTGTCCGTGGATTCCACAGCATTTACCCAGTATGTACAACTCGGAGCTGCATCTGGGTCGACGGGACCCGTAGGTTTGGAGCCATTAAGCCATCTTTTGATAACTGCACCCTGAGCAACCACGGAGAGGGCAAGGAGACGGACCAAGATATGAGGAATCATGGTCAACTGTAGATATAATCCCAAGGTAAAGGGGAGCTTCAGAGGTCAAGACAAGTGATGAGTGGATAAGGATGTCCAAAACACAAGACAGCTCGCGGCCATTTATATAGATATCGCTGGACACAAACGGGTGGTTGTTGGAGTAGCCATATAGCCATTGCGCAGAGCCACTCCCTACACGTTCCATCGTGGTGTAATATTTGGCCAGCTTATGGTCTGGGTCAGCCAATAGATACGTGGGTAACGTCGATAGTCAAGAACTGCAGGCAACAGCTGCAATTGAGAGGCCTGACTCTAGAGAGAGCCGCGAAAGGTAGAAAGTTGAATAACTCTCTGTTAAGCCTTGTAACCCCTTTAAGCTAAAGGCCTATACTGAGTAGTTATAGATGGAGCCCATTAGATACCCAATGGGCGGGTTCTAAATTCCCCTGTATAGTTGGGCTGTGTTCAAAGGAGTCCAAGAGAGAGACTCCACTAACTAGTATAGACTTACGTACATATACTGCATCCCTGCCTCAGTGTGATATCATTATCCACCCATCGGCTATACGGGACGTCCGGGGCCGTTTTACAGCATCTCAGTGCATGATACCTGCTGGTGACCCTCTCTCCCATCTCCCTGGTCCACTCCACCAGCCACGGCTGCTGCCTGACCGGTGCTATACCCTCACAGGCGGAATATAAAGCCCTCCATGTAATATAGGTTCGAGAGAATGTGGATTATTGCCTGTAGCCTTGGATCTAGGGCTCCGATATCACCCGAGTCCAACATTCGAACGGAGCCGCCGACAGGTTCATTTCATGTTTTGTTTATCTGTTAGAATACGGAGTAGCCAACAGGTAGCAAAGTCTTGAATAAGGCCATTCACGCCCTACGCTCAACTAATACCCTCTCACCGAATTACCGCGGAGAGCTACCATGGGCAACCCGCCGAAGGAATGCACTCCAGAGGAGGTCATCTCCGCCATCGAAAAGTACCGCAAAATTGTTGCGGAGGACGCCTACAAGTCTCTAGAGTGGCTTATCCGTGCAGGCGAGGAACAGGAACTCGGGCCAGGCTGGGAGGATGCGGATGAATCTTTAATCATTGACGGGCAGATGCGTTCGTGCGAGGAATATCTCGGTTGCGATTTACCTAATTTCAAACACCAGCGCGAGTTACTATCCCGTTTTGACGAGGTCGTTGAAAGATCTGGTTGTGACGGTGTTGTACAGTACCAGAGCCTTGAGCATCCTGGCGCTCACGCCAATATGAGTACCGAAGCACATATCAGCATCCTCGAGAAAGCTCTTAAAGACAATACACATACTTCCGTGCCTTTCCCTGTCTCGATCCCTCAAGAATACAAGACTCTGATGCGCCACGTTGACTCGTTATTTGGAGTAGGCTTGCTCCACCAGCGTTCGCCGCCCCTTTGGGCTGGCTGTACAGATTCCCATGTCAATATCAAACGGCGTGTATTAACAAAGGAATATATAAAGGATACATTGAAAGAGATGTGGCTCTATGACTATGAGGTAGCTGCTGGGTGGGAGACTGGAGTTTCTAGAGAGGGCTATATCTTTATCATACTCTGTCGAAATGAAAAAGAAGGGAAATCATGGCGCTGGCGGTATGCCCGGGTCGACTGGTATATGGGGGAGAGCGAGGTGTCTGATAGTATTCCAAGTTTCCTGGAACACTACGCTCAAGACGTCCCAGAGCCTATTAATGAATTACATTGGCTTGTCCCTTTGCATAAGCACCCACTATGTCCACGAGAAACATCCTAATCACCCTGAAGCATGAAGTTTGTGTTTCCTTTTTGACGAATCAATATGTTTTACTGCATGTATATTTATTTCATAGTATCGGCTCTACCCTAAGAAAGGCCCTTACACCATTCATATTTTTATTCTATCATCATCTTTGGTTACTATCGTCTGTTGGGGTAGCGCCCTCTTTCAATTTAATAGAATTGATACACCATTGAATCGGTAGTAGTATTTATTAGATTCCAGTTTCGAGCAGCCGTATTAGCAATAATGCGCTCACAAACACTGGAAGTTGTGGAGCGTACATCATCTGCTTTAAGAATACCTGTTTCCATACAAGCCGTCGTGAAACGAAAGCCATTCCAGCTATAGAGCCTAGATCGACGTGGCCCCCGGGCATTAGACGACTTTTCCTGCTGCCCTTATAGGTATCCTGTGGGCAGTGCCGTCGATACATATACAAAGAGGAATAAAACATTATAACTAGTAAGCAAAAATATTCCTTAGGAGCGTCTAGGCGCGTTCCTGTAGGATATATAGGCTTAAGTAAGAGTAGTGGTGTATCCTGAAGCCCGGCATATAGTGTGATCAATAATTGACTGTGCTCCTGGCTCTACCCCAAGATAGTGGTGATCAATTTCACTCTGGACAATGACAAACTCATGATCCCACAGATAGTCACCAGAGAGGGTGGATTGAGTATGCATATGTCCATCCCCTAGTCCGACTCGTTTGGAAGACCAGGGATATCGTCGATTGAATTTGTCTAAAAAGAATGAGCCGTAGGGCGGGTTGATGCTTTGTCCTAATATCAGGTTGAACCCTTTTAATATCCTCTTCATAGGCAGACAAGGTATCAAAAACTCCGTAATCCTGATTCCAGACAAAATTGTCGCTCCAGAGGGAAGCCTGCTTGCGGTAGGTAGATACTCATAGGGGTCGAGGGCCTTAAGGAGCATGACGGCACGGGGTGATCAAAGAACGATGAGTTAATTAGGCGACTATCCGGGATCAGATCCCGACGAAAGTGCGCTGACAGAAAATGTAGGTTATAGCTCCCGCCTGCTGCCATCTCCGACGCTGGGAACACGGTACCATACGTAATAGTAAGAATCAGAATAGGCATAAGGCATGATCGAACCAAAATGAGAGCCGCACACGTAAGAGTTTTCTTCTATACTATAAGTTAGCTTTAGTCTCGAGAGGTCTGAGGCTTTCTTGATACCACTGATTGAGCCTGATCTGCAATATTTGCGAAAGTAGAGGAAAATCGATGCACAAATACATAGCCATAGCAGAAGCTTGCATCGAATGTGTTGCATCCTAGTGAGAAGGCAATCACTGGAATAGCCTCCATGACTCCAATTATAAACTCAACACTGCTAGACGTAGAAGACACGTCGCGAATATGAAAGAAATAGGAGAAAACAACTGACATAAGACATGCTGCGATAGTGTTCAACGTCCAAAGGGGTAGATCTGCCTTGGTTTCCCAAGATACAATCAACCACCCTATATAATAAATAGCGAACGAAACATAGCCTCTAGAGAGCACAGTACGCAAATGAAAGCTACCCTTTATCAATAGAGAACACGAGACCGAGAGGCTAAGAGCATCGATAAGCGGTGCCCATGACTTGGTATACCGGCTCACGATGAATGATAAGGGTAGGATCAGTTCAATGATAATCTGGCCTCGAGAAATGAACTCATTCAAAGCTGTTCCTTCAGTGGTAATGCTCGTTCAGCGGTGTTATACGTTATAGGGGAAATATTGAACATGCATGCATCTGGGTATCTTCTTTCTTGCAAGGAGCACTGAGAAGTAGATAGCAACAAAGACCATGAGTAGAGTAACTATAACGCGCTGGATAAAGAGAACCTCGACCCAGATGAAGTGAAGATTAAACAATATATGCGGCGGATTAGTTAATATATTTTTAGCTAGAGCCCTTAGAGACAGCCTTGGGTAGCCCTAGAGCGGAGGCCTTAGGGGTGCTTCCTGGTCGTTTTCAGGGGGTTTAGGGCTGGTTTAGGGCGGCTTAGGGAGGTTTAGGGGTGGCTTAGGGTGGCTTAGGGGAGAGCAAGCCTAAGGAGCAACGCCTAGGGAAAGTTGGGCTTAAGAAGTCCAGATTAGTCAGCATTTCCATCAATTCGAAGCTTCAACTTTCGGAGCTGCATCAGAGACTCGATAGCTAGATAGAGCTGAACGACCCATCTACTCAATTGCTATACCGCTGTTCGAGCTGCTTACAGAGTATACTTTTTGGCACATAGCCCCTACAGCTATTCACCCCACTATAGATACCCAATTGGTTACCGACGGCCACGATGGCCCATTCGAAGCGCAACACCTCGCTCCCGCACTTCACATCCTACGAAAGATCCCTTCTCCGCTCTACCTGGGGCTCCCAGAGCACCCGTCTATCTCGCGAATCCTTCCTCCCCTTCTCCTCATGCCGTCTCTGCCTCCTGCCCGCCCGTGAACCAGTCGTCGCCTGCGCCACGAACGGCGACCTCTTCTGTCGTGAATGCGCCTTCAACGACCTCCTCGCACAACGGAAGGAAATCAAACGTCTAGAAAAGGAGCGCGAGATAGCGAAACATGAAAGGGACGAGGGAGATGAGCGGCTGGCGGCGGAGGCACGAGATAGAGAGCTGAGAGAGTTCGAGATGGTCAGTATGGGGCTTGAAGAGAGGAAGATGAAGAGGAAGCGAGAACTACAAGGGGGCGGAGGTTGGGGTGAGAATGCAGATAAGAATGGTGATGCGGCTGTGGAGAGTTTGGAGGTGAAAAAGAGGCGGAAAGAAGGGTTTGAGTTGGACGAGGAAGGGATGCGGAAGATTGCGATGGAGGAACGGGAGAAGATGATGAAGAAGATTGAGAAGGAGAAAGTATGGTTGATCTTGTGGTCCTCCCTACTGCTAAATATACATGAATAACTGACGGGATTCCTATAGGCGGATTCATCGAAATCTCAACTTCCATCCTTCTGGGTACCGTCATTAACGCCATCCGTTGCAGAAAATGGAGAAGATGCCAAGTTGACAAAGCTCAGTCCGCTATGCCCAGCCTCAACACCGCAGAATAAACATGGCTACTCCCTGAAAACGCTCGTCACGGTCCATTTTACGGAAGAAAAAGACGAAAAAACAGGAGATATGGTTCGAATATGTCCGAGCTGTAAGAAAGCGCTCAGCAACGGACTTAAGGCGATGTGTATGTGTTCTACTTGTATCGTTGGTTTGCACGTCTAACTCTCGGCCTTAGTGACTAAACCCTGTGGGCATGTTCTCTGTAAAAGATGCGTGGATCAATTTATGACCGCAGATAAAGGACCGGACCCGCATTCTACCGATCCATCCGAGTCAGAGCGGCTGGGAAAAGTGTTTTGTTATGTATGCGAGACCGATTTGACGGGCAAGAAAGGTGGCAAAGAAGGAAAGAAGGATAAAGAGAAGATCCGTCCTGGCTTAGTCGAGATATCATCCGAGGGAACTGGCTTTGCTGGCGGAGGGAAAAACATGGCATCCAAGTCTGGGACGGCCTTCCAATGCTAGATGAAGCCGAGATAGGATATATCAAACTGGAATTGGATATGCACACAAGCCCGTAAGATTTTGTATGTCCAGGATGCGCGAGTAAAGAGGTCTAGTTTAAGAACTAGTCCACCCTAAATGGTAGAAGACGCCCGGTTTGCTCGTACACGATATCATTGTCAGTCGTATGGATCGCTTGGACCGGCAGCTTTATTGCCATGCCAGTAAGAATATATGATATAGAATATAAATAACAAGAGAAACCTACCAGTACCTCCACGCTTACGGATTCGATCGCGTAGTTCCTCAGGTGAGGCATCTGGGAGGTATCATCTCTGGCTGTATTCTTGGCTGCTGTGTTCTTCCCTATCGGTCGGTCTCTTGGGGGTCTTTAATGGGAGTTTGTCTCGAGGTATCGCTGACTTCTTGAGTCTGTGTTGAGAGAAGATAGTACATATTGTGGTGATGGTTGGAGCTTGCTAGCAGGTCGACAGAGGATAAGGAAAGGTGGAGGAGGGTGGAAAGAAGCGCCTAATGTCCCAGATACCCAGCTTAGTTCTACTAACCAAATAGAGTATATTCCTTTCTAGGGTTATGTATTTAGTTTATTTTGTATGATAAACCCGAAGCTAGAGGCATATCATCCTATTCTACTGGCTGACTAGAAGGCCTGCACAAAGGAATACCTCCGGGCTTAGAACGAACTCTTTGGAGTTTAAAAACTGAAAAAAAGAAAAAGAATAATAGTGGGGCGGTGGGGCGAGCTTAATGAGCATAAGGTGTATCACGTGGAAAGTCGAAATTCGAGTCACATGATATAAACATGGATCTATAATGACATCGAGTAAGAGAGAACTGGGCATCCTCATTGTTGAAGTCGGAAATATTCCTTCTCATCGGCTTCCTCAATCGCCCAATTGTACTGTTAAATACAGTGAGTTATCATTGAGAACCAAGCGCACAATTTAGTAAAGAGTTGACGTTATTATCTTTCTACTAGAAACTGCCAAACGGTTCCGTCCTTAAGGTTAGCATAGGCAGGATTATTTCTGATTCTATCGATAACTAAGTATCCGCCTCAATTCTTTACCCTATATACATCTGCCATACTTAGAGTCTATCATTAAATCTTGCCCATAAGCTCTAGATCCTCACCACTCTTCCTCGTCTATACAATCATTCTCCGAAGAGAAGGGATAACTAGCACAGTAACCAAAGATTCCTACATGCCATTAGCTCTACTCCCACAAAAAGAAAGTAAATGAGAGATCTTATTACTTACCGCACTTATACTTATCACTATCGATACCGCTCAATAAGCTGTGAAACGTAAAATCCTCCTTCTTACTGTAATACCAGACCTTATGCTGCTGCCACTTAACCCTATTGCCATCTAGTGACTAAGGAGGGGTGATGTCTTAATCACCGAACAAGACATTGACCGTGTTTTGCCGATCGCAAGATGAAGCTTTAAGTTAATCTACAGCCGTGGATCTTTATTTGTTGGATGAATTACCTGGGTAACCAGAATCCTCACTCGTTTCCGTGGATTTGAGCCAGGGCCCAAGAATAATGGATATTAGTTACCATAAAATTCTAGTCTCTGCCGCATCTTATATACCGCCGTTGATGGAGCTCCAATAAACACTGAGTGTGATAGTGAAAACAACACAGGCTGTCTAATATCAGCTCCCCGACGCTCCAGTCTCTCACTTGCAGCTGTTCCAGTGGCATCTACTACTACCGTTCTAGATCCCTCTCGCCCAGAAAATTGGACCATCACCTGATAGCCACTGCGTCCTCGCTCGTACAAAGTGTCAAGTTGTAGTGCATGGAGATTAGCATGGCTGTTGCTAGTGCAGTAATGGATAATTGACGCAAATGTCCCCTTTTCTAGTTTAATGGTCTCTAGGGACAAGTCACTAGGATCCGTCCGCTTGATGAAGTTGAGCAGATCTCTCTCTGTGGCCTGAATACCACGTAGCTTGACCTGCCTCAGCCTGGGTAAATTTTCCAGCTCTACCACGCATTGTAGGATCCTCTCAGACCGAAAGTCTTTGGCCACGTTTATATATCGGTTGAAAACACGATAGTAGTGAAATTCAAGGTCCTCCATCTGGGTGCACAATTTAACAAGCTTTGCAACGCCAACAAAGTTATTGTCATCGCCTGCTTCTGCGTGGAAATCTCTCAATGTTTCCTCCTCACTTTCTGTCTCGAGTTTGTCGTAGTACTCGTCTTCTTCACCGGGTTCGTACATGTCTTTATCATCATCAAAGATTCTATCGGAAATGCTTAGTGACAATGACTTTACCGCTGCCAAAGATTTTGCAAGCCCGGCATCTTGCAAGTCAACTGTATTGAGCCGATCACAGGGCAAGCTGCACAACTGCATATCCGCATCATTAAAGACATTCAGCCTCTTAATGCGTAACTGACTCGCTGTCAAGGCTCGCAGCGTAACTTGCCATGTTTCAACTGCGCACGCCCATACGCGTTTCGGCATCCCCCACCTGCCGCGAGTATCAACAGGGAGGAGCCGCGTGCCATCTTGGTAAACGATGGCTACTCTAAGAGTAAGCGACTCAAGACAGCCGTTATCCTTGCATTGGGCGATTTCATCAAATGCCTCCGTAAGAAGACTAGTTTCCGTTTCCCGTCTTTTATCTGCGTCGGCCTGTAAGTTGGCCTTTCGCGCCAGCCCAACGAGGTTCAAATTCTTAAGCTGGGACGAGTAGTCCCTAGTCGCAGTGAATGTCTGTAAGGCCTCGCTTGTTAGGTCGACACTTTTCGACTGGAGGAGGCGCTGAAAACGCCCTTGCGACGATTTGATGGACACGGTTTTACAGGTAAGTCGCAGACTGCGAATATCCGCCAGGTCAAGCCATGCCACAATTTGCTCAACAATCCAATCTGGACAGGCCCCAATAGAGGCCGGCTTAGGTGCCCGAAGATGCGGTGGTGCAAACCGTGTGTCAGCTGTAGGATACATAGTAAAGAGGGTATATATACTAAAGAGGTGGAATGAAGTCCACCAGCTGGTCAACCCTGATATATGTACCAACATCTCAAGAAAAAGGAAACAAACCCCATGGCAGGGATCATAGGAAGGTTACTGATGCAACGAACTACCTGATTTTGCCACTAACTACTTCAACTTCCTACCAGTCTGCGAGACGGCTTGCCCTGAGGACTATACTCGACTAGCCATACAGAAGGATGACTTCCCCAGTAGAATGAAAGCATACTGCCACAAACTCCCTCCAGAATTGGCTTTTCGAGGCAACGATGATGATATATTTGCCAAAGCCGAAATTAAGGAATTCAGGTCATTGCTGAGGGAGGCTGTATATCTTATA
>JANTQJ010000103.1:0-29193 GCA_032989685.1 Arthroderma sp. PD_2
CGCACGACGTCACTGGTCAGACATCCTCACGTGACCTGGGGGGCGTTGCTCACATATTCGACCTTGGTTCCATCCGGCGCGCTCCCCTCTCTCTCATTTCTCCCTCTCCCTCTTCTCTCTTGCTCTCTTGTTCCCTTGCTCTCTTGTCTCATCTACCCTCACTTCTATCATCACTTACACCGTCGCCATGAGTTCCATTTCTTGCTAGACGCCTCGTCGTCTGGCGTAGTCGATCCGTATGCGTTGTCCTTGCAGCCAGCCTGGATAACTCGTACCGCTGTTTGACTTGCTTTGGCAGGAGCAATACAAAAAAGAAGCGACCATATTCACTAAAGCGCCAGCCTGCGCGGCTACCCTTGGCCAGAAAGTCGACCTCTGATAACTTCCCAGCTCTCCGTCACCAGACATCACCGCTGTTTCACCCTTTTTTTGCGATAGCATATCAAATACGTCACCTTGGCAACAACGCAAGCAACGCAGTCACGTATATTCACACTGGACAAGTTCGAAATCCGCACAGTCTATTGACCTATATCCGACGCCATGAAGGTCTGAAGCATGAAACCTAGCGCCTGAGGGCGATATACAACCCCCAGAACCTAGTTGCTGACACGCGATGGCGTTCTAGTTCCTACCTTTGAGCGAGTTTGACGATGTGACAAGAGCACTGAACTTCGATACACCCGACTGTATGGTTGTTGGTGGGTGTGATCTCTATACTACAAAGGCCGCAAGTGGCGATAAGAAGCTATACAAGAACATCGAGAACTCGTTGGAGTCGCAGTATGAATCGCTCTTACGGCTTTCCGCCTCGCTCTCCCCGCCGAACGCCTCCTCGGCAGCTATTTCACTCAACCTCTCGCGCTCAAGTCCATTTGGCCCCTTGAGCGAACACTCCAGTCGTCGAACGTACGCTTATCTCATCGCTACACTTAACGCGAGTCATCCGGACTATGACTTTTCACATGTCCTGAGACCTACCGATTTCCGCCGGGAGAAGAACTTGAGAAGAGTCATGGATACCATCGACACGACGTTGTTTAATCTTCGACCACAATTAGCACGCGACGTCACTCCGCCTACTCCGACCTCATCCTCGCCACATATGTCGGCAACCACCCATTCATGGGGACCTAGGATGTGGAAGATCATCGATAACCAAATGTCCCTCAAGGAATGCAGTGTATACTGCTACTCCCCAGACGAAGACCCATACGATGGTGAAGAAGGCACCATCTGGAGTGTAAACTATTTCTTCTTTAACAAAGTCAGGAAGCGCGTCTGCTACATCTACTTGCGCGGAATCAGTGTCCTGAGCCAACTCCCAGCCGACGGAACAGCGACGCCGATACCAGGAAAGCGAAATGTAGATGATGATGGATACATCGCTCCTAACACAGGTGCCAGGAAACGCGCCAGATATTGGTTTGGCGATGGCGCGAATGATGAGATGGATGAATTCAGCGCCGACGAAGAAGAGAGACAACCATCGCAACCAGCCCGTCCGGTGGTGGATGAGTTTGATAACTACATCCTTAGCGATGATGACCAGCGCTCACATTCAGGTAGCAAACTCACTGTTCGCGCCTTGAGCGAAGAAATTGCCGATTCCATGGAAGTCTAAACGGCCAGCCACTTCTTACACTTCAGAACTTACTCGCGTACTGACTTTATTGGGATTCCACGTTTTACGTCTTCCAACTTTTCTTCCTGATCAACGTTCTCACTATCCCCTACCTCTACGATAATGAACGATCACGACGTTATTCCATTTCAACAGTTTATGACGACCGCATAGGTTGTCTATGAACCAACGCCCTTCTATACCATGGCTAGTTATCAGAACGTCTGATTCAAGCTCCCCGGGGACGGCTTCAGTTTACCACTCTTATCAAGATCCTTCTACTCTTCGTTCTTCTCCGTTACGCTTATCGTTTTTTTAATTATATGCCGCTGCTCCATCGATTGTTATGGCAATCGCGTCGCTTTTGGCTGATATCTTTTTGTTTTAAGGTCTTTGCTGGCTTTTAGGCGTGGAGTTACGTGGATTCCCCATGCCTTGGGCAAGTAGACACTAGTCAGTACCTCAATATCAGAATGTCGTTATGATTTCGACCTATTACCTCCCGATGCTTTTCATGTCGATTATCCGGCGTGATCATAGAATATTCCGAGCGGCCGAAACCGGAGCCGAAGCACTTCACGTGACAATTACATGACTGATCACCTGATAGTCACCTGATCAAAGCCAGCTGTAATTATATAATCAATAATCCACCAATCAGCAGTTAGCATGTAGCATCATCTCCATCACCTTTAATAGAGCAATAAACATCTCACAAGCTCTCTTATCCCACTGGCTTTCATACTGCTGTACTTTAGGCGGGGTAGAATACTTTTTTAGCGCATAATGGCAGACGCAGAGGAAAAAGCGAGAGCTGAGAAGCTTGCCGCTGCGAAGAAGAGGGTAAGTCAATAACTATTCACCTGGCTCTGAACCTGGTGCGATGCGCCAGCTATATCCATATCTGTAATTAGACACTGACTTGTGGGTTACATTAGGTAGCGCAACTGCAGAAACAGAAGGGGAAGAAGGGAAAGAAAGGGGAGTCTAGTAAACAGGCTGCCGCATTGACAGAGGCGAGCGACAAAGCGGCATCTCCCGAATCTAAACAAGAGCCAGAGCCAGAGCCAGAGCCAGAACAAGAACCAGAGGCCGGTTCACCGAAAGACACAACTACTGAAAAGGACGACACTGAAGAAGCAATTGCCGCAGAGCCGACCGATGAGGGAGATAAGAAAGAGGATGAAAGCGAGGAGCCGCTCCCCAAAGTCCGATCCCATGGCCGCCAGCCATCGATATCCGTTCAATCCAAGCTACGGTCCTCGTCCTTTCGTCAGGATTCGAAATTGTCCGGAGTCAGTCCTAATGCTTCTGGTGTCAAATCGCCTCCATTACCTCTAAGTCCTGATGGAAGTACAGCACCAGAAATGTTCAGGAAACAAGTTATTAGATTGGAAGAGCTAGAGAAAGAAAACAAACGGTTAGAAAAGGAAGTGGAAACGGCAAGCTCTAAGTGGAAGAAATCGGAAGAACAACTTGACGATTTGCGTGAAGCTAGCACTGAAACTGTTGAGCTGAAGGAGAGGCTTGCGAAAGCCGAAAAGCAAGCGGAGGAGGTCGAGAAGCTTGTTAGTACCAATTTGCTCCTTGTACATGCTTACGGTACTAATGCCACCATTGTAGAAAGCGGAGATAAGCGCATTACAACGACAAAATTCCCATCTCCAAACCCGATCACATCGACCATCAAACAGTGTTGCGATATCTGGAAATGCAGAATCGCCGAACTCCGAGCTCCTTAGCCAAGTAGATGCCAAGTCTGCAACTATCGAAAATATGGAGATGGAAATATCTAACTTACGGGCGCAGTTGAACTCTCAATCTACTCACTCCTCTGCACACGAGGAGCAGATTTCAGCTCTGGAAGACAAGCTATCTCGCAGCGAAACTGCACTTGAAAAATCACAGCGTGAGCTTACAGATACTAAACAAGCTGTTACTCGAGCAGCAGAAAAGGCGGTTAAAGAAGGTGTGGACAAGACATCCACGGAAACCCTCATCAAGAGCTTAGAACGTCAACTTAAAGAATCCGATGAAGCTAAAGCTGAGGCCGATAAGAAGGCGGAGCTACTAGAGAAAAAGCTACAGGCTCTAAGCAACCTTCATAAGGAGTCGGAAAGCCGGCACCAAATTCGTCTCAAGGAAAGGGATAAATTTGAAAGAGATGTAGCAATGCTGACAAGGAAGATAGCTACCACTGACAATGAGAATTTGAGGCTTAAGGAGGAACGAGATCGGTTACGGAAGCGCGAAGCATCTGGCACCGGAGCTGACGAGGGTCTGGACGAACTCGAAGAGGAAGAACGTCTGCAGCTCGAGCGTAAAGTTCGAGACTTGGAGGGAGAAATATTCGATCTTCGCCGGGGTATCTGGAAGGAACGAAAACGCGAACTCTCAACCCACAATGATGGCGAGGGCTCTCAGGCAGATATTAAGTCCGTTACTGGCACATTCGATGACATAGACCTCACAGGTGGCGCACCAAGCGGACATAACCATTCAGGTCGCCGCAGCATCACCCAGAGACCACAACAGCACTCTTCTTTTGCAACTGTGTTGTCAAGTGGCCTCGCTGCATTCACCGGTACGCATGATCAAGATAGAGGCTATAAAAGCTTTGATTATGGTTCCCATGCAGGTCTGGATGATGAACTATTAGATGATGATGCGTTCGATGAGGATGCATTTGCCCGTGCCCAGGAGGAAGAGGAGGCCAAGAAGAGAGTGGAATGGGCCCGAGAGATTAAAGGAAAACTGAAGAATTGGAAGGGTTGGAGACTGGACCTTGTAGAGTGTCGATATGGTGCTCAGGGGGCTGGAGTTGGATTGGGGGAGATCTTTGAGGCATGATCAAGTTATAAATGGTAACCGAAGTATACAATCAATAGGCACTAGATTGCTCAGTATTCTACTTTATCTTATTTGGCTGGCTCGGGGTTTATACGCTTATTGGGGCTTTATGGAAGGCAGACTCTTGTATAGTTACGACTTCGTTAAATTCTCATCAACTTTTATTGAATCTCGGTGTTACTAATTTCAAATACCCCCATTTCACACTATTCTACAGGGTATTTCATACGAACGTCTTCGTGCCCAACCGCAAAGGGCCATAAAATAGCTCTATTAAACCAGCGGTGCCCCTCCTCTTGTCTTCCTTGCAACCCAAAACTGAGCCTTATACGCATTTTTGGATAAAGACCTCTCGCTCAGTCCATAGGGGACCAGTTTACCCCGAACTTTCCTCCCGTCTAGTGTGATGTCTCCGCATTTGGAGTCAGTATCAAGAAACTCAAAGCCCAGGCCTTCACAAACATCAATGATCTCATCCAAGGAAAGCTGCAAGAATGGAGCGCTACCATATAGTAGCGGGCCAAGATTGATCCATGTTCCTCCATCCTTAAGCGACTTGCGGATAGTTTCAAAATACGCCATCAAGTTTCTCGCGGTATCAATGAAAAAGAGGGTTACGATGATATCGTATTTGATCTCAGAAGAGGGTAGGCTGTGGTGCATGGAAGTAAAGTCTCCTTCGATATGGACGACAGGACGTTGAGATGACCTGTTTGTATTGGAGGGAAGGGCGTCGGGGAATTGGGCCGGGCGTAAAAGGTCGGCCGTTGAGGCTTGATGAGACCACCAGTCTATAAACGGGAAGAATGTTGCTGAATTGGTGCTTTGCAAGGCTTCTACATAACGGTATGCTATGTTCATGAACGAAGACCACTCATTGCTGGTAACCTCGAAGCCTTTCGGAAAATCGTGTTATGTTAGAACTGGGGGGTAAATGAAGTTGATGGCAATATTTACCTCCAAGGTTTGAAATATCGTGGGCTAACCTCCCAAGTCCAGAGCCAGGGAGGAGTACACGAAGGGGTTGATCATCTGAGCGGATCGTAGTAGTACTCAAGGCGTCAATTACACAGGGAAATGCTGCTTGCCTTTCAAACAGACCTTCCTCAGACCAATCTCTCACGAAATGTTTCATCGCTTGAGATGTGCCGGTCTTATCAGCAATTGTACCACTAGCTTCAGCTTCTTTAATGAATTGGTCCAGCTCGCCTCTTTCAACTTGATAGAACTTCATGGCATGGTTTAAGATGTCCTGAGCAAGGAGGTCATTATTCCCAAACAGACCTTTTACCTTGTTGAACTTAGAGGTATATCCTATGGAAGATTCAATGAACTAGATAATACATGCGAATAAGAAAGTCAGTGAGTCGGTAGGCAGAAGGATCTAGGACGAGTCTCACTGTGCGCTGCCGCTTGGGGGTGTTCGAATATAGAGTGCTCCATCTTTCAAGTTCAGCCAAATTCCTATCCTTGTAGCGAGCGAACCCATGCATAGCGGTTAACAGGCGATGTCGAGGTTGTGACGAGTCCCATTTCCTGTTCATATCCCTCCTCATTCGATCTAGCAAACGCAGCTTTTCTTCATGTTGCCGGCAATGTTTCGTTTCTCGGTCTGATTCTGCTCTGTCCTCAACGTTAAATTTGTAATCTGTATCACCATGAATGTTCTGCACCTGGTGGTATTTCGAAAGACCGGCTCGAAGTAAAGGAAGAAATTTGTGGTTTGCAGATAAGCATAGTTTAATAAAAGCAGTTAGAGCGACAAAACCGGGTATATTGGAGCTCGAACTTATCGCATCACCTGGAGTAGTTGGTTTAAGCACATCCTCGATGATTGAAATTAGAGCTAAACCGAGAAGCACCGCCAAAGAGAGCGGGATGAGGGCATAAAATCGAGTCATAACGGCGCCCACCACATGCCCTGATAGCAATAAGCAATGATAATCGTAGATAAATTAATTTACTGGTCGTGTCACTGAATGTCCGAGAAAGATATTCAGGCAGGCTCTGTTCAACTCTTAGAGGGTATAGGAGGCGGAAATGAACAGTGGCGGACACACCGAATGCTTTCTTATTTCGTGGTTATTATTAGCCATGCGAGCAAGGTACTCCCGAAAGGTATCGCGTATTGGAGCGTGATGCTGAGGACTGTATCAAAGATTCCTTCGCGCTGGGCTCGAAACCCCACATGGTCGTAGACATCAAAGAAGGTGACCTTGGCCTGTCGGAGCCCTTAAGGTAGCCAAGGACCTTGTGGTAGACCGAGTTTCTGGTCTTGAACATCAAAGGTCAGAAAGCGGCAACGATAATAGAAGAGTGGTAAGCTTCTATGATCGATATTTATCAATAATATCAGTTTTAGATAACTGGAATATTGATAGGCCCTTTTATTGAACACAGATTCACCAAGAAATGGTTGATGAAATGTTCGTTCTTCTGGCATGAATGGGCCCTGAGTACCTTGTAGTATGCCAAGGGAATTTTCCGCCGCCTAGCACTGTTTTCTCCTCTTCCGGCTCGCCAATATCAAATCACATTCAGTGTGGAAAAGAAAAGTTAGCATTGGCGAAATTGAACGGAGTAGGCGTTGTTGTATTCCAGGTGGTGAGAAGCAAAGCGCGGTGGTCCATTTTGCTGGGATCAAAATACGATAAGAGTGGAGTCGTAATTCTCCGGGCTTGATATCAGAAACCAAGTACCCGGGGAGCAACATGATTGTTTGTTGCATTCAGAACAGAGCGTGCTAGTATGAAGGAATGAGCATAAAAGGCACACTATTGCCCATACATTCTTGAGAGTCTGCCTGCGCTTTGTATAAGAATTATTGGACACCTTTCATTCGAACTCGGCTCGGTCGTTCTGCCATCATGAAGGTTTCCGGATCTATTCTCGCCACTTTGTCTGCTCTGAGCGTGGTCTTTGCTCAAAACACGCTGCCACCATCTCCAACGGCGTCTGTTGGATGCGAGCCACATGGCGACCACTGGTGCGTGCTGAACTTATTCCCCTGCCGTCCTCTGAAACAGAAGACCGTTGAGTGCTAACAAGTATAACTAGGCACTGTGACGGTCCTGCTGTCCCTTCGACTTCAGCTGTTGCACCAACACCCACGCCTCACGATGACCATGATCACGAAGAAACGGTGACTCCAACCAAGCCTAGCCCTACTGAATCCGCGGGTTGCGAGCCTCACGGAGACCACTGGCACTGTGATGGGCCTCGCATCACCTCAACTGAGATACCCAGTACTGCTACCGAATCATCATCCGAATCACTCAAGCCTAGCCCGACGGAGTCTGCAGGATGTGAGCCTCATGGAGACCACTGGCATTGCGACGGACCTCGTATCACCTCAACTGGTACAACCAGCCCAACTGGAACGGGTGCCATGTCACTCAAGCCGAGTCCAACAGAATCTGTCGGATGCGAGCCTCATGGAGATCACTGGCATTGCGATGGACCACGGACAACGGGAACTGCGCCTCCAGAATTCACAGGGGCAGCAGGTCATGTTCAGGTTTCTTTCCCTCACGTTGCAGGCGTTGTGGCTGCAGTGGCCGCTGTTGTATGCTATGCTTAGCCGTGTTGACAATAAAGTCACTTCGAGGAACTATGGACTTGCTGCGCATCTTTGACGAGGGTCCAGTAATCGCTCGCTTCCTCCTCGTTGCTCTTCTGAATATAAAAAAGAAAACCGATATCTGGTTCCACGTGACCTCATGTTACATAATCCAAACTCAATGTCTATTTAAGGTTTATCCCTACTAAGTCAAATTTTACTTGTTGATAATCTTCTTTTCACATCAAAGAACAGATCAAAGTTGGTCAATAAATACATTGTGTGATATGGCACAGCAAAGGAGCTAGAAACAGAAAGTACAAGAAATATTCGTAACACATACACCGCGCAACTTTTTTTGACTGCCGTGATCGTCTATCAATAAATCATATATCCACAATACCCCTTTCATCGTCTAGAAAACAGACGAGAGAGCGAGTATGAAAGTATTGGGCGTTAACTGTTGGCAATCTTGTCGATAATATCAGCCGTACCGTAAGGCATGCTGAGAAAAGGGCAGTGACTTCCGGTGCATCGCTCAACCCGCACCTCAACGCCAACCGCCTTGATCTTGTCGACCATCATTTGTTGCACTTCCGGTAATATGCCCTTGTCATTCTCGCAGATGATATATGTGACTGGAAATTCTCTAAACGCTTCATTTCCAACGGGAGTAGAATGTGCTGAATGTGGGTGGACAACCATCTGTTTCACCCAGTACTCTGCTTCTTCGTCAGGGAGGTCGTTGTAGAACATAGGGATTGGACTAGTAGCCGATATGAGTTTTGTCTCTTCCTAAGCAAACGGGCGAAAGATTAATAAGGGAAGTTCCTTGTTCTATGAGATAATTCTCTTTTTCTTGACCTACATTGATCTCGACAGTGGGCAACGATTGGCCTTCGAACATTCCAAACAAACTTTGACCCTTCTGAGGCACAAAGCTAGTCAGGTATATCAGGTTCCGGACCCCACCGACCGCACCTCGTTTAAGTCTATCTTCAACGCCAAATCCGCAGAGTGCATCTGTGCCGACTATTCCGCCGTATGAGTGCATGATGACGTCGACTAGCCTGCCGGTATCCGTGAGTTCGGCTGTGAACTTGCGGATGAATTCAACATCATCCTCTAGTGACTTTGTGGGTGGGATTTGACCACCGCAGCTTGGTAGACGGGGGCAGTGGGTTTCATAGCCTCGTGACTGTAGGACTTGAATAAAGGTCTGATAGTAGGCCGGATGCTGCCATGCGCCATGGATAATGAGGACGATGGGTCTATCGTATCCCCAATTGCCGTTCTTATCTTCAATCGCCGTCACTGGGGTATTTGTTCCTATGGAGATGGACTTGGGAGGTAAACCACATCCAAGCCATTTAGCGGCCGTTTTACCTAGATATTCTAGATAAGAGAGCATTGTGCCGCACAACTCTTTAACAGATTTGTAGAAAGTAAGGGAGATAGCTGTACAAACAAGAGAGAACAGAGAGTGTGAGTTTGAATCGGTGATTGCAGCTGATAGAAGAAAGAAGGGAAGAAAGCAAGAAATCGAGCGGACAGGGGGATCCAACCCATGTTCTCCCGGCCGGAGGCAGGGGCCCTAAATGCAAGAGCCAAGGAGAGCGGAAAAAGGACGGCCACGGACTAAACATCTTAGGATATAGGTATTCGTGGCAGGGGAAAAAATTGCCGGGTAATACTATCCCGGATCAAATGGCTATACCCACGCAACAAGGATATTTCACGTAATGACCATATCGTGTAGAATTATAGGACAAGATGTATACTTCTGGTCTAGAAGACTGCCAGCAAACAGCACCCTGGAGAAAGATTAGGCTTGAGTGTGCGGCTTGAGTAACAGGGCGGGGTCTTTTGTATAGGGTGAAAATCTCCATGTCCCACGTAAAAGCAGTGTTCAAATGTAACCACGAGCCGGGGACCCTTTATTGGTCGCACGTCCGTATGAAAAGCGAGGCGGAAGATATTATGCGTCATTTAAGCTAGAAGGTTTGTCTGGAAGGCCGCCCTTGCATCCCTTAGATATTACAGGACTGGTACATCGACATATATGTACTGTATCTCGCAGCCCCCACTACATCGATGTTGACGGTAGCGATGACACCGAGTATGTACGGGGGAACTGGTGTCGCCATCACATGTAATTGGTGCCTGGATTTTAGTTCGCACAAACGAGACTATTCGCGGAACAGGGATTTGCTGAGCCGTCCGGGCTGGGGTTTGGGGCAGTTTTGCGGCGCAATGCATGGCATCCTCTAGTCGAATCGTGGTCCAGGCTGTACGGAGCGAGCCTTTTTTAGAGAGTTGATCCCCCTCGGGCTCCGATGGAACGAAGGTAGTCGAATTGGGTGCAGGGTTCTCGAATAAATACTTGGTACTTAAAGATTCTTGCGCTAATTCATGGAAAGCCCGGAACCCCTGTATTTTCTTTGCTGGCTGGGAATTTGGGATGGAGGAACAAAATGATATCTTCAATATGTACGGAGTAATCTACCGCTCCCAACTCCAATAGATATAACTTATATTTCCAAAAAAGAAAAAGAAAAAAAGGAAGGGAAGGGAGGATGATGGGAACCAAAAGCACTCTTTCGTATGTGGCGGCCTAGCTAAGCGGGCTAGACACGACTATTCTGTTGCATGCTTCCCTGTTAACAAGCCCTCTGACATGAGCCTTCTTCTCTTTCCGACAGCCTCCACCGCCCATGTGCCAATTTGAAACAGCCAACCACCAGCGACAAGCACACCGGATGCCACGTTGACTAGTCTGACAAGCAGAGCCAATAAGCTGTCTCGTTCTTGGCTAACAATCAATAGGATTGGCTCGATATTATATTTAAAGAAGATGCCTGGAGCAGCGTCAATGCGTGGTTGGATGGGCTGGGAGTACGAAGTGACTGCGTATTGGTTGGTGGAAACTGTGGTCTTTGAATCCTTCGCAGTTATGCTGCTTGGGTCTGGGAGGGACCGGCGATTGGGATCAATGTGGCCGGCTTTTGTATAGACGGTGGGGACGACCGAAAGATGATATTGATATTTGTAGAAATTGACGGAAGTTGTTGAAACAGTCTTATCAAGAGGATTGAGCAGACGAGCGTAGTGGGGGCCAAATGAGAGTTCAGTGATAAGGTGAGTGAAATTCAAACCTGGAATTGGTACAGTTAGCGAGTTGGTCCAGAACCCGTTGCTACCGGTGTGGGAATGCATGAAGGAAAGGAAAACATACTATGAGGGTTAGCGGCATGTCCCCACTCGAAGTATCCAAAACCCCGAGCTGTTATGTGCAAATTGCCGTGGACTTTATTGCCCTCTAGACTTCCGAACACTCTACACGAATCCACAGCATCGGATTTCTTCAGTTTCGGAGCTTTGGGGAATTTCTTCTTCCGACTTCTTCTTACTTCGCCTAGGACATGCTCAACATGGAGATCTTCCTCTTGCTCTTCCAACCTCAACGAATCTTCCTTGCTCAGTATCTGATACTCGGGGCTCCCTCCGCTCCGCTGTCTATTGACTTCTCTGTTCCATGCTGCCCAACTGGTAGGCTGCTGCGTCAACAGGTCTCCAGCCAAAATATGGTCACCCACCGCATCCTGAACATTTATCCGCACATCGTCACAGGGCATGGCGACCACTACATCGAGATTCATTTGCATCTCCTGTGACACACCTCTTTCGACACTGAAGTGGTGATTCTCATAACCGCGATACCATGTAATGAGTTCCGAGCAGGAGAGAACGGTGCAGAGAATGGCTATGAGGATTGTCCATTGCCCGCCACCGCGGCTGGTGGAGGTATACGTGGGCTTTGTTTTTGCTAGAAGAGCATGTTAGTAAAATATAACGACGAGGAGAGAAATATTAAGCCGCGTTACAACTCACGAAATGCATCAAAGGTCTTCAGCTTCGCTGCAATGCCATCCGGCTCCCCGAAATTGCCCTCATCGAGGCTATCCTTCGCAAACCCGTTCATCGAACCTCAGCCAGTGGGAGAGCATATATAGATATATCTCGTTCAGCCCGGGCATGAGTTTCTCAAGAATAATAAAAATAAGAAAACCAACTACTTGCGCAGTGTCAAGTCAGTCTCCATCTTCCAGCTTGATATTTCGCCAGCTGCAACGGTCGCGATGTTGCCGTTTCAAGCTTATCATGCTGACTCAGCATCCGAAAAGGCCAGCTATCCAGATGGACCTGGAGCTAGTCTACTTTAGGCCTAGTCTACCCGCTTTATGACTAACCATTTTTGGACATATAAATTGATTAGCACGTGATGTGAAGTTTTGACAATTCTGGAAGGTGGAAAGGCAGCAAGATGTACTCGATATTGGGATTGAAATAGGAAATACGAAAGGATGTCTACCTAGAATTATACAATAGCTAAGGAATAGTATGAATATGCATTATAGTAGATTGTATATAGTGGAATATGCTAGTAAGAAATGGTTTATCTTTCGAGCTGATGAAAGGGAAGACTAATATACTGTGTTCTATTCAGCGCCATGGGAGCAGAAAAAGAATCAGAGAGCTAATGCAAATAACAGGTGGCCATATATCTTGTCCAAAAGGCTTAACAAAAATAACAGAAGGGTAAGGGCCATGAGATGTAAAAAGCATTAAAAACAGGATAGAAAGCAAAACAGTTTATGACGCATTGCCGGAATTAAAAAGACGCATGCATGTAATGCTTAGTATAGGAGAATAAACAAGAAACAAAACAATGAATTAAAGACAGAATGAAGATAAAAGAAAGAAACATGGTCGCCAACAAGCACATAGGGGTATGGGGCTGTGAACAAACGGCACAAGGAGAAATAACATAGTAGTTAATAAACATGAAATAGCATAAACATCACTCAACATATAGATTCTTTTGTCGTACTTGAGCCAAACCAAAAATCTTGTTTGGTCCCACCTTTCTTTTCCCAATTTTCACTATGGAGTCTAGTGAGGAGGGTAAGAAAACCAGCCACCTCCATCATCCACAACATTAGACATCATTCCTATACCCTTGTCCTCTGTGCCATTACATCACGTTAGATATCCAATAGAACCATCATAAAAACAACTAACAGTAGCAAACAATGTTGCCCGAGTGAGAAGGGGGGAACGCGGTTTGCATCAGCTTACCAAGCTGGTTGTTGCCGCCGCAGCTGCAAGATCTGGCTTTCCACTGGCATTCCTCGGCGCCACACGTGGTAAGGCGGAGCCTCCCGACGGTGGGATGTTTGACGAGCGCTTGGGAGTCAACCCGGGATTAGTCGCAGTTGTTGAGGTGGTGTGGTGGAATGTCGAATGGCGTTTGGGAAGACCAGGCTTGACAGGAGAATTGGTTGACGAATCTCGGAGTCGGGTCCCTTCGCTATTCGCGGCTGTAGACGAGGGAGGGTTTGGAAGTGGACGGCCGTTTAGCGCAGCGCTTGTTGACGCGAACCGCTTGACGGGGGATTGAGAGTGGGAGTGATGCATAGACCCCATGTGAGATCGCGTCGAGCGTGGGGGGGCTCTTATACCAGTAATGAACTCATGTTGCATGGCATCCCGTGGGGTGAGTCTGCGCGCTGGATCCCATCTTAGGCAGCGAGAAATAAAATCCAGGAAGACAGAATTGTCGCATTTCAGTGCTTGGCGGAGGTCCGTGGAGCTTGGTTTCCGTCGGCGGCCCTTGGATGAGACAGTTAGGCGAGGCTTGCCAGAAGAATCAAAGAATAGTTTCTTTCTAGTACTCTTCTCAATAAGGTGCTTTTCAGGAGGCCCAAAGATTTCCATTATACAGGCAAGTTGTTCCTGCTCGTTTTCTCCAGGGAATAGTGGGTACCCGGTGTACAGCTCCGCGAGTATACAGCCAAGAGACCACATATCAATTGGCATCCCATACGACATACCGAGTATAACCTCTGGTGACCGGTAGAAACGACTCTGGATGTAAGTATATACTTTCTCGTTCTCAAAGCAGCTTGATCCAAAGTCGATGACCTTAATATCTCCGCGGAGTGGATGCACAAGAAGCACGTTTTCTGGTTTCATGTCACAATGTACAACCTTGTGATTATGAAGGAGTATCAACGACATTAACATCTGTTTTGTGAAACGACGAATAATCTTGAGAGAAAATCCCCGGAAATCATGGGCCTTGATGAACTCATAAAGATTTATACCAAGCAACTCTGTAGATATACAAAGATGACCACGGAAATAAAAGCTTTGAGTAAAGTTGACAACGCTATGCCGATTTTGTGGATCCTAATATATGTTAGATTGGTCCGTGTACATGATTTGAAAGGGAGAAACGTACCCATTCCTTGAGCTTTTGAAGAATATTCACCTCGACCAACGCCTGTTGATGGAACCGCTTTTTATTACGGATAATCTTGACCGCGACAAGCGTGCCCGTCTTATGATCCACACATCGCACAACTTGACCAAAGCTGCCCTTTCCAAGAAGATCGACAATCTCATATCGGTAAGCAATATGGTCTCCCATAACAATGTTATAGTCACCACGATCATCATCATAACCAAAGTTAGCTGTCTGGGCGTTGAGATCACCGACATGTTTCTTTGCCTTGTGCGTGCCGCAGAAATATATGTCCTTGTAATCGATGATTTCTCCTCGTTCAAATATATTAAGAGACGCGATTTTCAGAGCTTGGGCTGGGGACGCTCGTTCCTTGGGGCCGGCCCTCCTCCGAAGCTCATCTAGCTCTCTAGCTGCAGACTCGAAGTCTTTGCGCTTGCTTCCAAGTTTTCGCATCTCTTCTTCAGCAACTAGATCATCACGATCAAGCTCCCCTTCCTCAACCCGGGGTTTCGGGGCAGGTGCGGGCGATGGTCGTGGTCCTCCAAGTAGCCTTTGAACGGGGTTTAAGATAGAGGAAGAATTTCGGACTGGCGGCGCCTCTTCTGCCACTTCCATGGATGTTCGAGTAGTAACTGTCGGTCCCGGCTCGCCACTTAAACTCTTATTCCTTCTCGAAGAAATACTGGCAACCACATTCGAAATGGATTGCTTCCGCTTTGCAGGTGCATAGTTTGTATTCGATGCGGGGCTCGTCCGTAGCATGTTATTTGCCGTTATCGTTGATGTTGCTGATGCTGGGAGCTTGGGGGGAGGCATGTTATTAAACTTGGCCATGTCGCCTGATCCAACGTCGTTGTTACCGACATGTCTAACTTGGTCAAGACTGGTTTTTCTTGGCGGTGATGGTGGTACAATGGTCGGACTTGGGTCAGGGTCCGCAGAGTCAGGCTCATATTTGAAGTTGAAAGTGTCGGAAGTGGAAATAGTTGAAATTTGGGTCTGCGGGCGTGGTCCAGTTAGCTTGCTGGTGGATGGTTTGGATGCTACTTTGTCACGGATGGAATTCATTTCCTCGGAGCCTCGAGGCAGGGACGAAGATATGTAAGGAGACATAGTTCTGTTTGAAGAAAGGCCCATGAAGTCTAGTGCACTTGAGCTGTTTTGAGCACGATAGCCAGTTTGATATGGGAGTGTGAACTGTGAGCTGTTACTTCTGGATGCGAGGATTGGTATTGGCGTAGGCTCCTGAGTGGTATGGCAAGGAAAGCTGGTTTTGGAGGCAGTCATAGGGGTACTCGGTGTTTTAGCAACTGTTTGACGAGGGGGAGGCGGTGTACTGGAAGGATTGACGACAGGCTCCCTTGATTCCTTATCCCGTAGGGCATTGATCTTACTTGCAACAGGACCGCTCAATGGCATTAAGTTAAGTGGTGGCAGCTTAAGAGGTTGGAGGCTTCTCTTCCCGTGATTACCTGCGGCTCGTGGTTTAAATTCGGAACTAAAGGCACGGCTGTCATGATGCATTCTGGCGTCTCCTATGGACGTTTGATTAGATGGTGTAGATGGTGCTTCAACATCTGCAACTGGAGGCGGGTCTTTCAATGCCTGTTTTCGCCCTTCAAGCTCAAAAGGCATGCTTGTCTGTCGGGGTGTAAAAGTTGGAGGGACGGGGGCTTCGCTTTTCGGTGACTCGTACGCTTTCGGGATGGCGGGAACTGGTGGTACTTCCTCCTCCTCCTGGCTTGAATGTTCTGTCCGGGGCTTAGGAGTTGGTAACCTCGATGTTGACACGGTCTGCGAAGATCTCCCTTGCAGTGAACCGCTAGAATTTCGAGCAGAGTTATAGGTTGTATTTGATGAAAGAGATATCCCCGAGCTGTAGGATTTTCGGTGTGGGTCTGGTGTAGTGCGGGCGGATGAAGGGGTTACACTTTTGCGAGGGATCATGGACGGCGATTGTACTGAAGAGCGTGGGCGCGGGAAGCCTAGTTCTAGCTGGGTAGGTGATCGTTGTGGTATTGGTGGTGGGTTCGGGATAAGGGACATTCGTTTCATCCTTCTGGCGTCTGTAGGCGAAATGGTCCTTGCACCCAGACCAGTCGGATGGTGAGGCATGATTGACGATCGTTTCGATGACGGGGTCGTGTTTGAGCCGGCCGCGCCTTTTCCAGGGGTCCGAATGGCAGTGTTTGACGAGGACCGGGAATGATCAGAGCCGCCGGAGGGAGTTATCTGGGTGTCCCTGTTCCCACGACTAACAGCCTGTAGTGATTTTGCTTTCTGGCTTCGAGTCGTGTTGAGAAACGACGGGCCAGAGGACTGTTCCGTTGGCTGATGACTCGCGCGGTTCACACCTGTATTTGCCCGTATCTCTCCAGTTGCATTTCTCTTTGCAAAACTTTGACGCCTTCGTGGGAGGCCCTCATCGCCATTTGTATGGGAGGAAACAAGCGCACCAGGGCCGATTGATTTTCGGGGAGGTCTAGAAACGGCGATGGAAGACGTTGGAGGTGCAACATGGCTTTGTCGTCTCGCACGCGCAGTTGCAGGAGCAGGTGGTGGCCCCATCGAGTTAGGGGCCCCTCCTACACCTACACCTTCACCATCTACCTTTTGAGCAGCGTTGCTTTGTCTCCTGGCGAGCGTACTTGGCCTGACAGGTTTGGAACCAGTCGTAGTAGAGGGGGTAGTCGACCAACGCGGAGTTGATTTCGATGGTGACGGAGCAGAGCCAAAACCAGATATCAGTTGCCCTGGCATGGGGAAGTGGCTCAAACTCGGCTCTCTCGAGGAGATGCTGTTATGAAAATCATCGAAATTGATCGCGGGAAGGAATTCACTGCTTTCTGGGGGTGTATGATTGCCAACCTTTGTCAAAATTAGCATTTATATCCATTGGGAATTTCTTGGCAGCGGGAGACGAACCGCTTTGGGGAATGGAGTTTCAGATATAATCTGGGAACCCGAATGAGAGTGAATCGTCGTGCTAAAGGAGCGTAAAACAAAAGATTAGACGTCCAAATCGTTATCACTCAAGATCAGTCAAAAATACTCCGTACCGTCGTGTCGACACTGGTCCACCGATTGTTGGACTCCGTTCCCGAATCGACTTCCTCCTCTTCGAAGTCGAACCCTCAGTCTGTTGCTCGGCAGTATTATGTGAAGACAAGGACGAGAACGGCATCTGGTTGGTGACTGGAACGATTGGCGAGTTCCTCTGCAGAGGTTTGCGGTTTGTCTGAGCTGTTTCAATAAATTATGATATCAGAATTACACTCCCTTTTAAGAATTACTCGACGAGAGATCTTGGAAAGGCTGATGATTCTCTTACCGTAAAATCGGGTCTCACTAGGCCGGGATGGCTCAGACGGCTTTGGCTGCTGTGTCGACTGCTGCGTCACGGCTGGCATCCTCTGGGACGTCATGTCTGCAGGCATATTGTCGAGGAATGACCGCGACGTTCGACCGGCCGCTATGGCTGTCCGCGCGCGGTGGCCAACGTATACGCAGGTGACCTAACAGCTGACGGGGGAGGAAGTGTCAACCCGCACGCTCACAAACGGCACGCAGGCAAATATTCCGGTCAACGGCCGTGAAAGAATGGGCGATAACAGAAGCGACTGCTCGTTTCTGTGATGCTGCTACCGCGTCATGGTGTTCGCAGGTGTCGAATCACGACTGGTCCAGGTGAATGTCTATGGTGGTTTCTCGTCACGACGGCGCCCACCAGCTCAGAAATTGGGGCGTGTTTGAACGGGAGCAAACGAGAGTGATTCTGTCAAAGGGTTTTTTTGTCGTTCGAGTCTCCCCCAGTGGATCAAGCATCAAAAAGCAACCTGGTCAGTGAGGTACCCCCATGTAGGTACAGACGCTCTTAACTCTTAGTGGCTAGCGGAGCTCTCCCTTGACAAAATCAAGCGGGCGGTCGTTAGTTAGTTTGCTAGAGGAAAGCCACTTGCCACCAGCGGCGTTCACAAACGCCCTTGGGTTGCGACACAATCAAATAGGGCCGCTATTCAGGTCTAGATATTCGACGTCTCAATTGAATGTCGTCTGGAGTAGATAAAAAGGGCCCAAAACGAACAAAAAAAGTCACCTTCTTTTCCTTATTGACGCTTTTTCACCCTGTGATTAGGTAAGTCAAATGGACTAGTCTTCTTCTAGACTAGCGGCGGATCATTCCCGTGATTCAGGGTCACGTGGACTCTTGTGACGACATGTTTCCGCTTTGGGAAGTTGGCGACGTCAAGAAGCGACCGTCTTTGCAGGACCGGCTGCTTGCCAGGCATGTCTTCTTCTAGCCGCATATAGTTCTTCCAGACTAGGGATATATATCGAGCTGACTTGTTATGGCTTTAGGTTTCTTCAGCAGCTAGTTCCCTCTGAAGATGTCGACAGTGATGATGAAGGAAGTACGGGGGCAGCAGCGTCGACTGAGAGACCACCTTTCAGTCTCCCTACAATGACAAACAACTTCCGGCGCTTCAATGCAAGGTATGATGTCCAGCTCCCTGTTAGCCACGGAAGAGCCACAGTTACTAAACCCCCGAGCAGGATCGGAATTGTCTTTAAATTTCAGTATAGTGTCATTAAACTTCTATCCTGGAGGCACAGAACTCAGACCTGGTCTCTAATATGTGTCTATTCGTTTCTTTGCCTGGACCCGTACTTGTTGACAGTACTCCCATTTATTCTTATCCTTCTTTCTATCATGATTCCCGCCTTCCTGACTCGGCATCCTCCGCCGCCCCCGTCAGCTTCAACCTCTAGTACAACTCCGTACTATTCGTACGAAGGCCCTGCACTTGCTCCGGCTAAAACTATAAAGCCTGCCCCTGAGACATCCAAAGACTTCTTCCATAACATGCGAGATTTACAAAACTCAATGGCGGATTTTGCCGTCCTGCACGATGCAGCTGTGTCACTCATTGCTCCAGCTACCAATTTCTCCAACGAAACTTTGTCCTCGTCCCTATTCATTGCATTCACTGGCTGCGCAGGTGCCGTCTTCCTCACATCGCGTCTCCTTCCCTGGCGTTTCATCTTGCTCTTCCTCGGAGATGCTCTGATTCTATCTAAACATCCTAACGCGAAGCCTCTTTTTGAGATGGTTAAAGATGCCTTTGAGTCGCATAGCGCGTCTCAGGGGAAGGGCAAGGAGGGGCCGGGCCCGAAATCCACGGTCGAACTGTATGGCTACTCTATACCTCTTACAGCGGCTGGTTTGATGAATCTTCTCGACTCGATCACTGCTATATCACTTTCTGCCGAGCCAGAAGAGCGTGAAGTTGAAATTTTCGAGCTGCAGCATAAAACATACTCCTTATACTCAGCATCGCCTGAATGGGAACCATTTCTGTTTACACCCACTCCATATGATCCGCTCTGCCCATCCCGTATATCAGGGGATCGGCCCAGAGGCTCTAGGTTTTTTGAAGACGTGCGGCCTCCACCAGGATGGCTTTGGAAGAGCAAGAAATGGGAGTTAGATCTTGAATGTCGAGAATGGGTTATGGAGCGCATGGTGACGGGGGTGGAATTTGAAATCCCCGATAGCAATGATGGAATCCTGGGCGAGGAGGTCGGGGGCTGGGTATGGGATCTGCCGTTTAGTCCGCCTGACGAGGACCCTAGTGCCACTGATAGGCTGGCATATACGGATTCGTGGGAGAGTCCGAGGAGTAAGACACAGATGTCAACGCAAGTGAATAAGCGCTCTAGCCACGTAGATAAGCCTGAGTGGGAGGAAGCTACGGGGCGAGTTGACCGGGCTGGTGACTGGAGGAGAAGGCGGTGGGTCAGGGTCGTGCGACGAATGACTATTGACGAGAAGGCATTGAAGGCCACTTCGCTCTCCTCCTAACCAATTCACTCTCTATAATTATGCTACGGTTAGAGAGCTTATGGGATACCCAACCAATTCACGATGTACCAGAACACGGCGTGTATTTACACCATTCCACAAAAGCACACCTTATCAAGCCTGATATGGACGCCGAATGCAATGGAATCAGCTTACTTTCTCATGGAACCTCCTTCCTCGAGCTGTATACAGCTCTTGCTCTCTGAAAGGATGGATATAGGATGCGCATTGCTCCTGCCTTCTTTAGGCGTGGTTCTTCTGGCCTACAACTCTTCCCATTTCTCCAACTCGGAGTTTATACGCACTTCAGGATAGTGATCTGAAGATACTCCCGTTGCAACTTTTTGGATACCCGCTATTTTTTATATACAATTCTCGCAACCATCAGAATCGGCACTATGAATGGATTTCCAACAAACCCGGATCTGGCGTTAGCTCTACTGGCGCTTCCACCAGAGCATCCTCTAAATATAATGATAGCAGCGGAGGCGGAGAAGATATACCTGGGCCCGTCTGACTTTACACCTCATAGCGCATCCAAAGATATGAACGGATATTGCCTGCAATCAGGTTCCTTACACCAAGGATTGTCTAGCCCAGCGGCAACGCCGCAGCCCCTCTCTCAGATACGGGAACTGATGGGGTCTCCGATTGTACCGGTGGCATCAGATGACAATATACGGATAGAGGTACAACCGCCGTTGATGCAATACTCACCACTCCAGCCACCTTCGCTCGTGAGATCAGGGTCATCATCTGGAGAATCTGAAGTTACCCCGTTGTCGACGCAGCTTAAACCGCAGCTTTGGTCGAGCCTAGTTGAATTCGGGGCTGTTAGTCCCCAATATTTTCTTGATGAGAGGGTCTTGCAAATAACTTGCGGCCTATATGGATTTGAGAAAGCGCAAGAAACAGTCAATGTCTCGATCTGTCGTAATGACATAACTTTCGCCCAAGCCATCGGACTTTTTCACATAATACACTCCTGGCGGTCCTATTTCTATCGTGAGCTAGTTACTATTCACCGCCAGCGAAAGATCATCGAAGAAGAAATGAGCGAGTCAATACACCATGGTAATACAGAAGACGTATATAGGGAGGTACTTACAGGGAAGTTTCTAAGAACTTTGCCGTATCTTCGCACAACTGGGGCACTGGACCATCAAGCAACGCATGTCCGCTTGGCTGGACAATACTACAGGGCAACGAGAATAACCAGCGTGGGGGATGAAGAGCTATATTGCCACCTTCTAGGCTGGGCAAAACCTTCACTGGTGGTTGCATGTCGATTGGTACCGGAGGTTCTCTCCCAAGACCTATTGGCTTATTTATTTGGCGTGGGGGAGGTCCCAGTTGATGATCCTCGAAATGGTATGGTTCTTTCTCATGCTCAATTATCTCTCCTCTCTCCTTTCGTTATGCTATAGCTAAGACTTCCTAATATTCGTATCCTTAGCTATCACACTCGATGTAAACCTTGCACGCGCATTGAACCTGGGTATCATTGCGATTGTTCCGTACCCATCTTCTGACAATGGGTATGTATGGACAGTCGTGGTAGTGGACCACGCCGTTGACAATGATTTCATCTACCCGGGTCTGTTATGGAAGGTATATATCCTCGACCATCCCCATGACAACGAGCTGTCTTTGCTAATACAATATTAGGATATGCATCGACAGCCCCTCAAATTCCAAAGCGATCGCCGCCCATCGACGAGATACCTCTATTTTCGGTATATGATAACGTACTTGCTTCACAAGAGGCGCTTAGAGCCTATCTACGCTATAAATCAGGGAGTAAAAACCGACAACAAACAGTGGCCTATATCTGGTCCTTTTTTGCGGAGATCAATGCTCATCAAATTAGCGGCCGAGATAGGGAAAGTGTCGCTTCCAGCCACCTCGTATGAGCATACAACTTTTGATGATGATGACCTCAGGGGAAAAGGGAATAAGCATGTACAGAATTGGACGAGTGAAGAGGAAGATGTGCTTGTGCTAAAACTAGCCACAGAGCTGTTGGATGGTGAACTATGAAAGTTCGGTCAAGGAGCGAAAAGTATATATTCCCTGTGTCATCCCCAAAGGCCCTTTCTGGGAAGAATTACGAGAAGTAAAGGTACCCTAGGCTAGATGGGCTACACTTCTAGCACGGAGAATATATAGGGTTGCTCTAGTCAACCACTCGAGGCTGTCGCTCCCATAGTAGAAAAGTCGCTAATAATGCAAGTCCACTAAATGCAGTTAAGAACTCCATCTGACGATTATAACCGTGTGCAAATTCATTTCGTATAGACTCTTGCTTCTCAGGGGTCAAATTATCAATGGCCGAGAGGCTATCGGCAATAGCCTTGGCCTCGTCATGAGTGATCACAGTTGCAAGCTTGGGTCCCAGGGAGCTACTCAGTACTGTCGAGCTATTGTTCGGCCCCGTTAGACAGTCTAGTTATTCACCTTGAACAGGATAGCTTACCATATAGCAACAGAAATGGTACCACCCAACACCCTCACCTGGGTAAGGGCCCCCATGACTAGCCCTATAAAAGGTTAGCAAGCCGTATATGTTTATAGATTCAAGGGATACATACCCGCTTCATGCTCGTCTACGACCAGCTGGGCTAGAGTTAGTATAGTTGTGAGGGTAAAGCCAAATCCAATGCCCATGATCACCTCATACACATATTGTAACGCTGAGATGTTCCCGCTGTGGTCTGGTAAATTAATTGTCAGCCCTACACCTAGAAGCTGTAGAATTGCTCCAATTAGTATAATATAGATAGGAGGCACTTTAAACCTCGATGTGAGGACTCCTGATATAGCTGTTGCAAATGGGGAGGTGAGCAGCAGCGGAAGTAATGTGAAACCAGCTCGAACTGCCGAGAAGCCATTTACTGCTTGAGACCTCTGAGGGATGTTTGTGACAATAGCGACAAAGGGGAAGCCAATTAGAAACGTTGTACTATAGAGTTACCCAAGAATCAGTACACTAACCAGTTAATCAGGTACTTTGGGATGTGTAGGGTACAAACAGACATCATCATGCCGGCTATAACACGGTTCTTAAGTAGCCGCATTGGGAAAATTGGCTCTTGTACTGAGGATGTCTTCTCCAATCGAAGCTCTACTAGGACAAATGCAATCCAAGCAATGCCCGAGATTGTAAATGCACAGATAATTGCTGCACTTCGCCAGGGGAAGCTCGACCCCCCCTCCTGTAGAGCGAAAATAAATAATATCGAGGCGACTAGAAGAAGAAAAGCACCGAAAATATCGACTCTTCTTAAATTCTTTATGGCTAATTTGTTGCGGATTCGGTCTTGCAAGTTGATCGGGATATCGTGCTTACTTGTCGGAAGGAACGCCGCAATGAGAATTATCGATATCACACCCCCGGGTGCACTAAACAGTTAACTAGTTTGATTCCTATACAAACCGAACTTCAACTTCCAGGGTTATCCTTACTTGAGCAAGAAAATCCAACGCCACGTTGAATGGGTAGCAATGATCCCCCCTAGGATAGGGCCGAGAATGCTGGCAAGAACAAAGACAGAGGATATAATGCCGATGAATTTACCATATTCCCGTTTAGGCACAAGGGATGGCGCGATGACGAGCACCATAGAGTATATACCGGATGCTCCCATCCCTTGGAAAGAGCGTAGAATGATCCTGTATTCCGTATGTTAGTCAGTTTGATATATAAAGACAAGGGGTCCTATCTTTCAGATGCCATACAGCGTGGTAATGTCATTTGTCACTCCGCATCCAATAGAGAAAATGATGAAGATGAACATGGCCAAAAGGATCATAGTCTTCTGACCAAATATGCTACTAAGCTTCGCATATATGATGAGAAAGCCTATAGTTGGGAAGTTAGCTGTCCATATATTACAGATAGGAATGCCGTATATACCAGTGTAGGTAAGGAAATAAGCTGTCACTATCCAATTGCGAATGTCGAAGCCCCTGAGCGAGTTCGTGATGGCGACAAGAGAAGTGCTCACAATGGTTGTCTCAAGAGTCGAAAGGAAGAGTGCAATCCAGAACCTACCCTCCAGACCTTTAGTTATAACACGCAGGATTTAATGGCGGTAGATTAAACAGTAATTCGTGAGACAGATAAAAGTTCATAAATACCCAAGAGCCAGCAGATACAACTTCCAGCCTTTCATATATTTGGATTCATCAATAACTTCCTCCCTTTCTTCCATTTCTCCTGTGTGTACTGGTTGCTGCTGCACACACCCCGAGGCATCGACAGTTTGATTCTGTGCCTCTTCTAGGCTCAATTTTCCGATGTCCTGGTTCGCTCCGATCTTTTCCATCTGAGGCTGATGCGTTGTGGTTTGAGGAAGGGTAGTTATGTGGTATTAGTAGAGCGGACTATACAGCTGTTACCTTTCTTCCTAAGACTAAACATAGACCTTTGGGAATGGCTGAGGGCGTTAAGGTCGTCCTTGGAGGAGAGGTACAGAGTAGGGGTATAGCAGCTAGTAGTAACTACGAGTTAACGATCTACTACTTTCACGTAATGAAAGAGCAGGGGTTCAATGACACTCTCAGGGCCTCAGGGTATTCATTTCGTTCCATGCCAATATCAGAAGGGAGTTGTCCAGAGGCTGCATGGGTTGAATTAGAAGAAATGAAAGCATCCGTAGCCAACAGTAGAAATAGCAATAGGGAGAAGAAGATATCACTGAAAGATTTTATTTGTTGCTTCATGCTTGCTTGTGCTACTTTTTTTTTTGAAACTATTTTAACCATTGGCACGCCGTCTCCTGCCATATTTAACTCCGTCTCCGTAACTACCGTCCCCCAGATTAAAAACACAACTGAAAATGTCAGAGGAATGAAATCAAATTAGAAAAATCAAGCAAGCTGAAAACAACCATTGCGAACACATCTTCTGCATCATTCTGATTTTGAGCACCCGAATGTCCTGGGGCCAACTAAATGACTATTCCATGACCACCATAATGGTAGATCAAACCAGAACCAGGAACGCAACTATGAGACCGAATAGGTAGGCGAGCGTAGCATCGGTCGCACTCTCATCGGCTCCATTATTGGGAGTAGATGTGATGATGCTATAAGTTGGCGTAGAGTGGGTTGAGGTGCTATTGATGCGAACCGTCATTGTAGTTGAGGTGAATGAAATAGGTTGGGTGGCTATGTCGGAGGGAGTAGACACGGTAGACATGGTAGTCTCGGTTGGAAGCATAGGCACCAAAGAAGTCTCAGAGGATGACTGGCTCACAGTGCTGGTCGACACTAAGGTGCTAGAGGACACAAAAGTGCTAGCAGACAATGTAGCGGTACTCTCTGCCGTCTTCTTAGACTCAGTGGTTGGAGACTTATGAGGCTGCTCGGTGATCTTTGTCTGAGTGGACATGGTGGTCTCCATCTTGGTGGATGAAGTTGGCGTGATGGTGATCACCAAAGTAGTTGTAGAAGTGCTTGTGCTTGAAACCGTGGTCTTGCTGGTCGTGGTAGGTTCGATCGTAGTCATGGCAGGGGTAGAGGAAAGGCTGACCGTTGGGACCGATGCAACTGGGGAGGAAGAAGTAGATGACTCTGTGGTAGGTTGAGTTGAGGTGGTGCAATGGGTGGAGGATACTGTGTTTTTCTCGGGTGTGGTTATTGAAGCGCTTGCTTCGCTGGTAGTTTCAGTGGTTGGGAAGCTAATTAGAGGTTCAGGGGTAACCACGCTCGTGTATATCTCGCGAGTTTTAGCACTTGTCCACAGGCTGGTGAGTACTGCATTGGTAGTAGTCGTGGTAGTAGAGACTGTAGTGGTGCTCTCGACAGATGATCCGGTATAAGTCACGGCTGCCTCATAGGATTTCCCAACTTGCGGAACAGGAGCCAAGGTCGAAGCAACGGGTTCAGTTCGGGGAATACCAGAAGGTTGAGTAATCTTGCCGCCAGGGGCCAAAGTCGACGCCATGCCACCCGAAGATCTAATGTACCCAGGAGCAGGAACCAAGGTGGAAGCGAGTGGTTCAGTGCCGGGTGGGCCAGAGGTCTCGACAGGCTCTTCAAGCGTGAACAAAGTCGAAGCCATGGGTTCAGTCCCAACGAGAGATCTCGGGAAGATGGCAACTGGAATCAGAGTAGACGCGTCCGTCCCGGTCTTGGTGGTGACGGAGACCAAACCTCCATGAAGGCAGCTTGCATCTCCAGCAGTTTCAGACGATTCGAAGCCTAGTTATAATCAGTTAGCCATGTTTTCAGGTACACCCCTAAACAATGCAATGGGATATATGTTTCATGAATGTGAGGTTTCCCGAGGATACATACACATGGCGGTACGGTCATTTTCACTAGAAGGATGAAGTGTTAGCCTCTTATATCTCTTGAACCCGGGTACAGGTGAAAGCAGGATAGAAATAAAAACCCCAGCTAACCACACCAAGAAATAAGTTCGATGAGAAGAAGACTTACTGTTTCTTGCAGTTGATAGTATTAACAACAGAGCCTTTGACACATTTGATCACCATGGGGCCATGACGGCCTTCATAACAGAAAGAACCATTGGGAGCTGGACAGTGAGCGACTGTGATATTTGCATAGTAGCTAGAAAGAGAAGTCAGATTAAGAACAAACAAGCTCATAAACAAGCTTATCTTGAGGCTTCCGGAAGCTGGCTCTAGAAGATAAATAGCATCTTCCGCTTGTCTCGGCGAGGTAGATGGTATACTCAGGGGAATCAACTTACGGGCTCAAACGCGCGTTCACAGCATGAAGAAGCTGGAACAATGCCACAGCAAAGAGAAGAAGCTTCATCTTGATGAGAGCCAACAAGATAAAGCAAGTTGACGCGTTCTTAAAGCTCTTGTGTGGGTGTATTGGCTTAAAGCAGGTTGATATCTGGCGTGTAGTGAAAAAGAAAAGGTTGCAGGAGTGAGGAAGAAGAGAGAAAGATTGTTGTGGGTTGAACGCGTGAAGGACAGAATTTATAGGAGGACAGGCTAGTGAGGGGCTGGAGGGTTTGTTTACCTTCACTCTGGCCGCGGGAAACCATTCACCAAGTGAGGTGAAGTGAAAGGGGGCAAGGGGAAATTGCCGGTAGGACACAGATTCACAACAAAGATATCACTCCTGGGCATACTCAGTTGATATTAGTTGGATGATGGATATTTGGGGCTTGCACTTAAGTAGGGTATCATATATCATGTTCAGAGAGAGACAAGGAGAATGGTAGAGATAGGAGTTGCACCCTATACTGGCTGGATATAGACAAACAGAACATCATTCTGCTGAAAGATATAGATGCTTGATATAATTATGATCGTTAAGAAATGAAAAGAAGAATTTAATCAAAAACGGCAACCCTCACTCTATGTCCCATTTTTTTATATTCACCAGAAAACCGTCCAGAAAACGCCTTGCGATTGAAGATAGCGCCGCCTACCAGCCCAGATATATCCTTTTCTTTTTTCGGAGCAATCGGTCATTTCACCTATTTCTTCTCTTTCCTCTCATTCATCTTCCTCAGCCTCCTCGCAATATCTGCCTCGGTCTGCTGCATGCGGTTGAGTTTCTTGTCCCTCGCCATTCGCGCGGTATCATCGCCATACTTTTGTACCAACGCCTCAAGCCACTCTTCTTCCCTCTTGCTCTGATGTCTGGGTTTCTTATTCTTCAGCTGTTCTTCCTGAATCGCAGCCTGTCTTTCCAATTCTGCCACCACGTCGGAGGACGATGATGTCCCTCGAAGGCCGTCAAGAGCCATATCAGTATCCTCGGGCAGATCTTCTAGCGGGTCATCGAGTGGGTTATCTCTTCTTCGCTTCCGTCCCGCGACTTCAACCGTACCTCGGTCTTCACTGTCTGCGCTGATGACGCGCAGGATCTTTCCGGTGTCGGGATCACGCTCAACGCGGGCCTCGCCTGGTTGCAGTTTCTTGCTCCGTTTATGGGTGAGTGGAATGTGGAATGCTTCATTCAGGTCGGACCGTGCGACTTTCGAGGCTTCCTTGTCCTCTGCGGATATCGTCTTCTCGGTTCCTCCTGCTGGTGCATTTAGGCGAGGTGTCAGCCCGAGGCGGCGGTAATTCTGGGTGAGGGTCAATTTTTTGTCCCTGTATATGATGGTCAGCTTCCATTCTTTTAATTCCTTTCAGCGGGAGATAGAGCCTACCAGTTGTTCTTGATAATCGCATTTCCAAAGACGTTTATCTTCTTATTTCCATTTTTGGCCTGCTTGCTCTTGTGTTTGACCTTTGGGTTCGAAGATCGATTCTTCTTTTTTTGTAATACTTTCCCCATCTTTACGTTGTCTTGAGTTGGAAATGCTTGATATGGGATGTTCTTTCGTTGGAATCTCTTTAATTTTTCTTACATGAAGTTTGCATCATTTGGACCGTTCCAACTATCTGGATCATGTGATCATTATCTTCACCGGAGACGCCAAAACTACTCGGATGCTCCCGTTTGCTAAAATATTTACCTAGATACGCTTCTTCACTACCCTAACTATACTGGATTTATCCGTTGTATTTGGGATTAGTCTCTATGTTTTGTATAGGTAATCCCACGATAAAATTAGGGTGGTTGGGGGGCGAGAGCCTAGCGAACGAGCTTGGGGGGATACCTAAAGGGTCGGCCTAGATAGTAACCTTAGGGGGGAAATAGCCATGGAGAAGGCCTTAAGGGCAGATTTAAGAGGGAGAGTATGCCTAAGAGGTGTCCCTTAGGCAAGTCTCTTTTATAGAGTTACAGTACAAAAGTAGGTAAATAATTCAATTTTAGAAAGAATAAAAGAAGGGTATCTAAGCGAATACTTTAGCATACAGGGGCATCCGAGTAGTTAGGCGGTTTCTTATAGAATAAGGGTTTTTTGATGCACGCGATGTTCCCTGTCGAAACTAGTCCGGTTGCAGCTTGGTGCCCGCGATAGGTAAAAGAGGCCTATCCCAACCCCCAAAAGCTATAACATCGATGCTCACGAGACATACTACACACACTTATAGTACACCGGC
>JANTQJ010000104.1:0-29119 GCA_032989685.1 Arthroderma sp. PD_2
CGATGTCCATGTCGTAGGCAAAGATATTACCAGGTAACAGCCAGTTCTATCGACTCCCATCATTCCATCAGCAACTAACACGCCCACAGATTCCACTGCATCTACTGGCCAGCCTTCCTCATGGCTCTGGGCTTGCCTCTACCCCGTACCATCCTGACTCACGCACACTGGACAATGAACCACTCTAAGATGTCCAAATCCACGGGTAACGTGGTCAATCCGATGTTCGCTATGGCGCGATACGGCGTGGACCCGATAAGGTTCTTCTTAGCTATGAACGGCGGGTTCGCGAGCGATGCAAACTATGACAACTCGTATATCGTGCGCGATTACAAGAACCTGCTGCAAGATCAGTTGGGTAACCTGTGTTCCCGGTTGATGCGAGGCAAGGGGTGGAATGTAAGGGAGTGCGTGAACTCTTTGGCGGACAAGCAAACAGATAATCTGCAGACTATGGAGAAAGATAAGCGTAAGCACCAGGTTTTTTTGGAGAGAGCCACTCGCCGCGTGTCACAGCATATGGATGGATTGGACCCACGCAAGGCGCTGGACGAGATCATGACGATTGTCGAATCGGTGAGCTAATATTTCTACACATGTCTGCCGGCCCTACTAACTATACCGGTGTAGACAAACAAACGTATGCAGCTTGCTAGGCCCTGGGACTTGGTGAAGACATCTGGGGATGACCCCGTAACCCGCGACCGAGTAGCTACGGTAATCTACGACATTTCCGAATCCCTCCGCATTGTCGGCATCCTCTTACAGCCCTTTATGCCTGAGAAGGCCAAGAAGTTACTCGACATGCTCGGGGTTGAAGATAACATCGAGAAACGGTCGTTCGCCGCCACGAAGTATGGGTTTGACCCTGACTATGGGACGCCGAAGGTGGTGTCGCTAGAGCGTGGGCAGGGTGGGACGCTATTCCCGTCATTGTTGACCGATAGATGATCATCCAGCCCTCTATGGCGCGGTGGAATCGTGTGTGGTTGTGTTGACATTTGTACGATATAGATGGATAGATAGAGAGCTGACGGTAATTTACTCATGTGATAAACCACCACGCCCAACTCAGCCCAACCCATAAACCACCAAGTCCACCAAGTCCACTACACGGCCAACCAGACCACTCATCCACGATCTCATCGCCATTGTCACAGCCAGGACTGAGCATTGATCTATACCCCGTACTATACTAACAAAAAAACCAACGGAAATCAGTCGGGACCAACCGCGGGTCTTACCGTGGACGTCACCCCCAACCTCCACCACATACCATTGACCAGCCTTCTACCCTCCTCCAGGCTCCATTCCTCGAAGCCGAGGGAGACGACAACCCCAGCTAACCAACCAATGCGTGTATTCTATTTATATCATGTGCAGATATGGTTCGACACAGCTTCGTCACTTTCCCAAGTCCGGGGCTGACCATCCCATCCCTGGCAGGAGTTGGAATGCCTCCAAGGCCCATTGATAATACATATATTGCCGTAAGTAAGAATATGTCAGTATGCCAGATCTAGACTCCGGCTATCCCCATCACCCGCCAGGCCCAAGTAATATGGTGACGCCAGACTAACGGTGCATAGATCAGCTGATGGACAAGAGACAAGAAGAGACAAAATCAGCAAAGAAGAAGAAAGCAAATTGAACAAGACAGAAGAAACAAGGGTCACACGTCCAGGTTTTGAGGCTGCAAGAAGGTCCCAGCTCTTGACATCGGTAGCCGCGCCCGAGTCCAGCCGGAAGGACGAAGAAGCGAGCTGCACGTAATGCTCATGCTTGTCTATCAAACGGCCGCCGACCAGGAAGGCTACTGGGCTATTTTGACCGAGTTCGGCGTTTCTTCTCATCTCCGCACAGAGATTTCGATCGACCGCGAGACGGGCGTCTGGACTGAGCAATCAACAGCCACGCAATCAGCAGCCGGTCGAGGCGGCCGACGGGGTATGGGGTAGACGAGTATTCTCCGCACTGCGTGATGCTGGCCTTTTCTTGACTGTCGGACTGTCCATGATATCAGCGGCTTGTCCAGGCTCCCTCTTCTCTATACTACGCTACTCCATAGCACGGAGCACTCCGTATACTACCCAAGGTACCCTGCGAAGTCCCCAGCCAGCACTCTCGGAGTCCTGCCTTTTCTCTACTCTCTACTCTACTCTCTACTTTCTATTCCCTATTTTCTACTTCCTATTCTCTACTTCCTATTTTCTACTTTCTATTCTCTATTTCTGCCGCTTCCTCTTTTACTTCGGCCGAAAGTGGCAAGACCACGTGCCCGGGAAACTTATTTGGGATCCCGCGGGAAACTCTTAAGGCCGACGGGAAACTCGCTGTGGGGCCCGTGCCTGGATCTCCATGATTATGTCATCTGATACTTCGGCATTTTCGATGGGAAGAAGAAGAAGAAGAAGAAGAAAAGTTGATGCCGGCTTCGACATGGGGGACTGGCTCGGCTTGTTCCTAAAATCCCCGACCACCCTGCAGGACAGAGATTTCGATCTCGTCCCTTGGCCGTTGGGGATTGGGGGTTGAGTTGGAGAAGTTGGAGATGTATAAAGATGCTCCCGTCGACCGCTCCATTATAAGCCGGGGAAGTACTGACTTTCTTAGCATCATCCACTTCCCAAGGTTTTTATCCTGCTACCTCATCCCGTTTCCCGCCCGGATATCTACAACCAAGCTTATATTTATTTAGACGGGACCGTGGACCAGAGAGTGACTTCTTCCTCCTTGGATCTTTGACCTTTTTCTCTCTTTTTTCTCCCTCTTCTCCCCCCCTTTTTTTCTTCCTCCATACTTCTCTGCTTGGATACCCCCTATTCATAACCATGGGAAGCATCGAAGAGCCAAAGCAGCAGCGTCTGCGTCTGCCCTGGATTGAAACCCCTCTAATTGAATCCACCAGTCTCTCCAAAGCCGCCGGATGGTGCGTCCCCTCCTTTTATGAATACAAACAACAACAAAACTAAAAACAAACAAACAATGCTAATATATGGATAGTCGCATCTTCCTCAAACTCGATAACCTCCAGCCGAGTGGTTCCTTCAAGTCGAGGGGCGTTGGCAACCTCGTCCGTGGCCATGCCTCAGACCCTGCAAACAAGGGCAAGCGGCTGCTCTGCTGGAAACGCTGGCCTGGGAGCTGCCTTTGCCGCCTCTGCTCTCAACTACCCTTGCACCGTCGCCGTGCCCGCCAGCACCAAACTGGTCATGATCAAGAAGCTGCAGCAGGCCGGAGCCCGCGTCGTTCCACACGGCTCCAACCTGGACGAGGCCGCCGGCCGCATGCGCGAGATGATGAAGGAACTCACGGAAGTACCCACGCCAGGAGGCTCAGAGGTCGTAGCCATCGAACTTCACCCCTTTGACCGCCAGCACATCTGGGAGGGTGTAAGCACCATGTCAGACGAACTCGCGTACCAGCTTCCCCCAGCTGAAGAGGATGACCAGTGCATCCGCAAGGCCCTCCCCTGCGATGCCATCGTTTGCTCCGTCGGCGGCGGCGGGCTCATGAACGGTCTCATCATGGGCATCGAGCGCCAGGCCCCCATGCTCGAAGCTGCCGTCAGCACCACTACGGCCAACGGAACTACAACCGCCACCACAACTACCACCAGGGACGACAACATCCACATCATCGCCACCGAAACCCGCGGCGCCCACGCCCTCGCCGCCTCCGTCGAGAAGGGCGCCATCACACCCCTGACAAAGATCACTTCCGCCGCCTCCTCGCTCGGTGTCCTCCGCATCGCCGAAAAGGCATGGGACAACTTCACCTCCCCACCAAAGGGGGTCAAGGTACACTCTCTCGTCCTCTCCGACGCAGACGCAGCACGAGGCTGTCTCCGTCTAGCAGAAGATGAAAAGTTGCTGGTCGAACTGGCCTGCGGTGTCTCTGTCGAGGCAGCGTTTGGACCCCATCAGCAAGAAGCGCCCGCACCCCGACCTGCAAAGAGAGTCAAGCTTGATACCGACAGTGCACCAGTTACCAACGGTGAAGCACCAGCCGTTAATGGAATCCAGAAGAGCTACCTCGAAAAGCTCATCCCCAACTTCGGCCCACAGACTCGAGTCGTCATCGTTGTTTGTGGAGGAAGCAATGTATCGCTTGACATGGCCTCCGAGTGGAGAGAGAGACTCGATGCCGGCTGGGGAAGCGATGATATGGGCAGCATCGTCCTTCCACCAACTTCGACATAAATTTTTTGTTCCTCTTCTTCGCCTTCTTCATTCTTTTACATGTTTGTTTTTATATCCGGCAGGTTCTTTCTTTTCACATAATGATTGTTTGATATGATGGGTTAAATGGCGTTTGGGTGGGGGTTTAAAAAAATGCGGGACATGGGCTTGTTTTAATACATCTTTTCATTTGCCTTGCTTTCTTCTATCGCGATTGCCACCTGTTTTATGATTGCATGCTTCACTTTCAATATCCCATGTTCCCTTCCTTTCATTTTTGCCCTGATGAGAAAATGTCACAGCACAACCAGAGACAAATATAGAATATAAACTAAACGCAATAATTCACCTACTTGACATACTGCTTACTTGTCCAACGTCCTAATTCGATATTCCCAATAGTTCTTCCTGACAGGATCATACTTGTCCTTCAACAATGTAAACATCCGCACCGCATTAGCCTTAGCCTCACTTCCACCTGTAGGCTCTGAGTCCTGCGCTTCTTCAGCAAACACATCACCCAACCACTCGAGCGCATGGCTGCTCTTAACCTGAACCTCCCCCTCCCCTTCATCAACCACCTCTTGAACAACAAACCGCTGCACAAAGGTTTTTAGATCTCCCATCCGTCGACCTGCAACCTTGAGGACGCCACGCATATATGCCCACGGACTCCGGTTCTCAGGTGCCAGTACAATCTTCTGCTTCGCATACTCCACCTCTCTATCAACCATGTCTTCGTCCACGACTACCATCTTACCCGCACCAGCGCCAACACCAACACCGGTGCCCACACCAGGTAATCCTCCATCAAACCCTTCCCTGGGCGCAAACCGCATAATCCACCGATGGTTCCAGGCCGAATTATTTCTCACATCTTCATCAATCATCCTTTCTACATCTGCCAGCTCGGCGGGGGAATCCCATAGCTTGAAACGGCGAAGTAGCCAGTGTCTGTATGTCCAGACGTGATAGTTTTTAGCATCTAGAGCGAATATCTTCACCAAAAAGTCGAGTTCTCCTTCTGGTAAAGTGGGGAAGGCAGATTCGTTGGATATTATTACTTGGCGATGGTGCCTATAGATGTAGCCGGTTAGCGGGGTGATATGATATAATACTGGGTGAATGTTGGACGGTACCATATCTGATAGCTTTTTAAATATTTCGTCGATAGCTGATTGAGCCAGGCGAGCTCGGCTTGTAGGTCTTTACCCAGGGTAGTGAGTATTTGTGCTCTGTATAGCCTATGATCAGATATTAGCATGACCCCCTTCCCAGCCCGCCAACAGGGAACCTGTTCCGCAGAAGAAGGAAATGCATATGTACCAGACTGTATAATGTGCCGGGTTCGACCGAATCACATCCTCCGTCAATGCCAATGCTCGATCAGACATCTCGTTTGCAGCCATCACAGCCCGCAGATATGCAGTTGCCTCAGCGTAATCCTCTGTATACGCAATTGTCGCGAGAGGCAATGTTTCACTGGCTACATCGGCAGTATTCCCGGTGCCGCCTCCATTAGAGCTATCTTTGTCTTCTTGAGTAAAGTAACTTGATCCATCATCCAGAGGGATGGGAGTGACCGATGCCCACGCGGGGTCGGTAGAGTATTTCGACATGGCTGGGTATTTTCCTTCTCCAGGGTAAAAGCTGCAAAAGAAACAAGCAAGAAAAGATGTTCACCTGAGCATTTATAGAGTAGAGAATGTGGGAAGAAGTAGTTGTCTAAATAAACGGCGATGTGAAGATGTGAATTGAAGTCTGGTTTGTATTGTTCGAACAAAGAGCGCAAAAGAAACAATGGGCTCGATTATGTAACCACTACCAAATATTGTAATATAGAATAATAGAATAATAGAATAATCGGGAATAAGAAGATGCTCATAGTTAAATAGTTAAATAGTTAATAGTACGTACTGCGAAGTCTTGTAATCTAAAGAAATATAGCGAAACTCCCTGCAAAGCTTCATATCAAAATAACACGCATCTTCGCATGGGCTTGAAGGAACCGAGAATTGAACATCATCCCTTCATACATTGATTAGAAAGCATATAGGAGAGTAAAGGAGAATAAAAGATAATAATAATAAGAAGAAGCATGTTGAGACATCGAACCAGCAGTGCGTAATCGTTGATTGACCGAAATAGTCCTTCATACCCCCTTGGACCCTATATCAAGTCGCAGTACCGCGTCTCCAGAACTTCCAGCCCTCTCGCTTCTCCGTCCCGCCGACTCCGACCAACTGCTCGATGCCACTGATGCCATCAGCATTCTCAAACTTCAGCTGGTCAATCTCCTCGCCGCCTTCTTCGTCGGTGCCGTTCTGGAGCACCGCAGGCCAGAGAACACCCACTCCGTCTCCGCCCAGTATCGTCTCGTAGCGTTCGTAGCCCTCATCACCAAGCTGTTCCTCCAGATGGTCGACTGCGGCCTCGTCGCGGTCGCCCCTTAGCAAGGTGATTGCACATCCACCGCCACCCGCGCCCGTCAGCTTCGTCCAGCCGATGTCTGCATGGTCGACGAGCTCTCGGATACGTTCCAGGCGCGGGTGAGACACGCCTAGAGATACAAGTAGGCCATGGTTTATGCGGAATAGCTGGCCAAAGTGATCGATTGTATCATTGCAGCTCTCGTCAAAGTCGTCTGACGTGATGAGACGGTGTGCGTTCTCGGTGACCAGACCGATGCTGTCCAAGACTGACTCTGTAATGGCCGGATGTGCTTTCTTCAAGGCACCGACCTTTGCAACCTCTGTAGCAGTTGATCGTGGCTGACGGGAATTGATCAGTAGAAGCGGTAGTTCGGGGAAATCTAGAATTGGAGTCACGGTCGGTGGTTTGGAATAGTCTCCTCTCCTGAATATGACTGCCTTGCCTCCGGTAGACACTGTATTATCAACACCGCTCGGGTTGCCGTGTATACACAGCTCACCCACAAACGCCCACCGATTGATGCGTTCGAGCTGCACCTCCGCCTCATCCGGTGGCTGATCCTGGTGAGGACCGGCCAAGATGCGAACCTGCAGCAGCAACGCCGCGCTCAGACAGACAGAGACACTCGCGCTGCTGCCCAAGCCAGCTCCCAGCGGTATCGTCGATCGAAGCGTATAGATCGCAGCGTGAGTCTTCGGCGACCCAAGCGAGAGGAAGAGGTAGAGGAACTGGTTGGCAGAGTGGTGGTGGATTTTCCGTACTTCCTCCGGCTTATCTAGCGATACCAACGCAATATGAGGCTTCAGGGCTTCGAGCAGCTCGGGGTCAAGCTCCGTGACCGAGTCGTAGTAGAACTTCTTCTTGGATGCGTGATGGAAGACCTCCCACGGCAACGAGTCGATATCCCACGTATGATCCAGCCCGATATCCCTAAAATTCAGCGTAACCGTGCGATGCGACTTCGACAGCGTTGTGACAAGCAGATATGACCGTAGCGAGATGGCCGCAGCCATTGCCTTCCTCCCATGCACGACAGCATGTTCTCCAAACACGATGACCTTCCCGGGCGCCGAAACCATGAACGGCGGCGCCATTGGCGAAGACAGCTTCCTCCCCATCCTCGACTTGACGCTCAATCGGCCTGGTGGAAGTCCTTCTATTCCCGCGCGTACCGGAGAGGGCGTGATGGCACCGTCAGAGCTGTCTGGAGATTCATCGTCGGGCATGGTCATCTTAAGGCTGTGGCGGCCGTTGCGCCTCGATCGTACGGGTATATTGCTTTCAAACCGCTCAACCATGGTCGGTCTCAGCCCCGGAAGCTTTATTTTTAATTAATTCGGCGTTTGTTTTCTCTGGTTCACGGCGAGGATGAAAGAGGGTGGTTTCACGAGTCTGTCTCTTCGCTTTTCAACGTAACATGGTGGCGCAGGCGACGGAAGAAAAATAGGGAGGAGAAAAGGGATTCAGACGGCCGTTTTATGTGCTGAATTAGATATATCTCTGGTGGAATAGTTATCAGTCGCAGTGGGATCAAGAAGGCCGGGCGGATCAGGGATTCAGAAAAGCACCGAACTTCCTACTTAGCTCTCTCTCTCTCTCTCTTCTACTTCAAATTGTTTTTAATTCCTTGTAAAAGCCGACGCGCACTTTAGCCAGAATTAGCTGTTAGCTGAAAATCTTAGCTACCTTGTTGGGGGCAAGTCTGGATGTTTTCTTTTTTTTTCTACTTCCGAGGGGCTCAAACGTGATACAAGGATCCTGGGTTATATTTTTATATCGTCTTTATATTGAAAACGAGGTCAATTTGTTCTATATACGGAGTACCGAAAATACATACATGCTATGTCCGAACGCTGGTAAGATCAAAGAAAATATTCAAGACGTCTTCTACATGTAAAACAATTCAAAGGTTCATCGTCACGGTGACACTGTTGCTGTGCACGAGTAGACAAGGGGGAAGGCCGTCGCATAGCACTTCGAGGTCGTCGACGTAGGCTTCGCTCGAGGCCTTGTCGCGCCAGACGCCTTCAACGGGGGTCGGCAGGGTGGTAAACACGACGGCGGTCTCCTTGCTCTGGGATTTGATCAGTTCATTCAGGATCAGGTGCTGAGCTCGGCCTGGCAGGTCGTTGAATGATAGAGGAACGGCCGCTTGGAAAGGATATCCAGACGCTCGTGCTTGGGCCTCTGAGTCGCCTTGAGCTGGAGCTGTGGCTGGCTGACCTGTGGCACCGCCGTTTCGGGCATATATCGATTCATAGCCCGGCGTCGTACTTCCGCGGCGTGGAGGAGAGGAATCAGCGAACATGATGGATGGCCCTGCCCCTTCTTCAGCGACCACCTTCGTCACCGGGATGGGAGCCGAGGAGAATTTGGCGCTGGATGGGACCCGGCCTTTGCTCTTGAATTGAGCGCGTGGCGAGCTGACATTTACTGTCTCTTCTGGTTCTTTGAGAGTTGGAGTCTCAGACGCGGTCATCGCTTCGGCTTCGTCCTCGGCTTCCTGCTCGCTCTCACTAAAGTACGGATCCAAGTCGCTCTCATCTGAAGTCGACTCGTCCTCGTCGTTTCCATCGGAGTTGTATTCTACCATGGAATCCAGCAGTCGGTGTGTCTGCATCCCAAGACTGACGCCAGGCCCAATTGACCTCCTTCGAGACGACTCGATGACTTTCTTCAGCCCTTCTAGTCCCGTACGTCGTCTTCCGCCTTCACGTGGCGTTGTAGTCCCAGATCCAGTCGGCGTCTGTCTCTGTGACCTTGTAGATCTGCTCCTGGACTCTTCCGACACGGTTCGATATCGTCCGAGCTCATTCCACCAATCTTCGTCTTCCAGCGTTTCTTCGACCAGGTCCATCATATTCTTCTCCACGTTATTCTTCTCTCCGTTGACTATTATGCGGTAGGTCTGTAGACTTCCGCTCGCGAGCCAAAATACCAACACTTCTGCACTGATTCGAAGGCGTTCAAGGAGGGTCATCACTCGTCCGCGTTCTTCCTCAACGTCCGTCTCATACTCTACAAACACTGCCACTCGTAGCTTATACGAATGCTTCCAAGATGGAACAGTGTTGAGGATACAGCCAAGCTGTAAAATTAGTGTATATGTATCAAAGTTGGTCGTTAGGTAGTTGGCACGAGTCCGTCCTCCGTTTGGCGATATTTCTCCAGACATTTGAATCGGCCACAAGTCAATGTACTTTGTCGGTGAATCATCATTTGTGTTCGGTAGTTCGAGGTTCTCAAACCCTCTGGCAACCGCGACATTGATGCGTAGCTGAAAGAGTAGGTCCTCTAGAACCGTCAAGTAGCTTTGGACACCCATGGGCGAATCTCTCTCGAACGATTCCGTTCTGCCCTTTCGAATATTCTCTCTTTCGCCCTCGCTGGCATTCGAAGGGCGCCTTGTTGGTCGCCTCAAAGGCATCCCCAGATCAAACCGAACATCAGGATTCTCTTTGCGGAATTGGTCAATCACAACGACATTTGGTCGCATTCCCCCTAGTCCGGCACTCAAAACAATATTTCGGATACCCCATTCCATATTTGGGGCGGCTGTTATATTAATAAAAGCCTTAACTTTTGAATATTCGATAAATTTGTTCCAAGCTGTCTGCTCTTTTCTAACCTCGGGAACAGCTGTCGCAAAATCATCCGTAACTACCACACGTCCAAGAACGAATAGTGCACCTTTTTTTAACGAGTTGCAAAAATGAATCATCTTATACTGTGATTCGAAGTCGTTAACGAAGAGCAGGATCTGTGGTCGCCAGAATTTGACATGCTCGGGCCGAAGGCGAAGTAGATATTTGCGGACCTGGTGGTAGATGAGACTCTGGCTGACATCTCCCCACATCTTCGGGGGAGCCATGTAGTGGATGAGAAGGAACAGCGTCACCAACACGCAGACACATCCGCTGGCATATACCCCATCGGTAAAGAACATGCTAGCTCCGCTGATGATTGTACCGACGAAAGCAGTGGTCGAATTGAAGTAATGAAATGACGGCCTAAAATTCGGTGCTGATCCAACCTTAAGCAAGAAACAAGCTAGATTGGTCACTAGGAATGTCATAAGGTATGCCATCGAGACAAAGGATGCGATTTGATTGATATCGAAAAGTGTTGTGACTTGCGCTATTGCGAAGCTTATGAGAATCGCACAGATAGGGTTGTCACTTTTCCGTGCCCCTTTTGCAAAAATTGACAAGCCAGGCAGTAGCGCATCTCTTGAGATGGCCTGCAGTACCTTTGCTGCACCGATAATTCCCATAAGAGATGAGAAAAATGAGGTTGAAAACTCTCCCAGAACGATTAGGGATCCCGAAATACTGGTCTGCGACTGTTAGTTAGCAAAGTGCCCAAGACTTGGAAACAAGTAATGTTACTAACATCTTGGATGATATTGACATCTTTATATAACGACTCCCTAGTGACACTAGCTGCTAGTGTAAGAATGACGACTGTATAGGTACAGAATGTAAGGCAAAGACCATAAAGGGTCCCTTTCGGGATAGACCTGCTCGGATTCTTGAGATCACCGGACATGCTAGTGCCTCTGTAAACATAGAGTTAGTGAGATTGGAGGTATGAAGTTTCTAGAAAGGATTCCACGAACGCAAATATTCCAGAGGTTGCAGGGAACAGGATCCCAAACAAATCCTGGAAGGTTTCACGCTTCTTGAGCTGACTACCAGCTGCACCCTTGGTAAGCCTTGGATATAGATTGTCGAGGAAAGACTTGCTGCTAAATCCGGTAAATTCAATCCCTAGATGCTCATTTCTGAAGGGTTGCATAATACACGCTGACAACGGGATGCTGAACGTTGCCACTAATAGAATAACGAGCAATCCATTGCTCGCGCGAGAAAAGACGGAGCTCCCTGCTAAACAGATTGCCGTACATAGGCCCAGAATGATGGTAGCCCAGAGGTACTCCCACCAAAACCCCTCGTGGAGAAAATTAAGCTTGCTGCCAGAAGCGACACCAAAGTTTTGCTTAAGACAATCAATCAGACCAACTGCGTTCATTCCCGTGTTTAGAACACAGCCAAGATAGAACACTATGCCAATTGAGCCACCAAACTCGGTACCTAGAGAACGGCTAATGAGATAATAAGCACCTCCACCTCTGACGGTTCCGTTCGTTGCAATTGCCGAAATCGACATTGTAGTTATCAAGTCAATGGCATATGACACTATAAGCATACCTATTCATCCCGCTTAGAGCTTGATCGCTAGAGAGAGAGAGAGAGAGAGAGAGAGAGAGAGAAGAGAGGACTAACCCATCATGCCTAAGACACCACTCTGGCCCAGAACAAACCCGAAACGGAGGAACATAAGAATGCTCAGCACGTTTAGGGTGGTTGGGACGAATACGCCAGAGAAGGAGCCCAGCTTCTGTGCCTCAACGGCATCATCTTCGGCCAGTTTCTCTCTCTCATCTGGAAAGCCGAGCTTGGTAGGTATGGGCCTCGCCAATGATGCTCTCTGGAGTCTGGAAACACTCCGGCTCCTCTGTCGAACTTCATGTCGGTCCTCACTACTCGTCCTTCTAAAGCCACCGAGCCCCGGCATACTCCTATAGAAAAGAGTTAGACATGGTGAGATAACCCCGGTTTGGTTGGTGGTCTATGGGATGTATCCTAACCAGCCAACTCCAGAGGCGTGCTGTGCATCCTGAGTGCTACTGCCATCGTTGGCAGAGCCATTCCTAGGGCGGCTCATGTTGTTGAAGGGAATGTTGTGTAGAGGGTGTGTCTGTCTTGGAAACCTGGCAGGGGATTTTATGCACCAGCGGGCACCCCTGTCACATGCAAGACAGGGACTCTATCGAAGCATGTTCAGTTAAAACCAAAGCACGCAGACGAGAATCAAAACCACAGGTCTGTCTGCTCTCCGTAAAGTAATAGGAAGAATAGATTGATGTTGTATAGAGTGAAAGTTGATGTCTCGACTTTCGTCATCGCCCAAAAAAGAGCTGACTCACGTGACCAAGCTGTCCCAAAGAGGAACAAGAGCCGTTACTAAGCATTTTTCTTACTAAGCAAGTCACCTGAGCTTATTTGGACGTCAAAATAGGCGCGCTAGCCGCATTCAGCTAGCGGGGTGACATAAGCACTGCGTCATAAGTGGTTGAGCCAATAAGCGCGAGCCCGTTTTTTTGGGAAAAGCAACTCCGACCTTTCTGCCCATTGAACCCTCGTCACGCTGACCGACCACGACCACAACCACGGCTGAGCTGCTGACCGTCCAGCAGCAATAAAAACCTCCCCCCAGCCATCTCCCTGGAGAGCTGCCAGAACCTCCGTTCCACACGATTGGCATCTCTTGCGCTTCCCGGAACTTGAGGTATACGCTCTCGTCTCTGTCTGACGCTGTGTGACGACATATTACCCGGGCCTGCGTTTCACCCGTAGCCGGCAGCGTGAGCAATATTAGATGGCCGCAACAACCAGCGATATGGACAAGGGGAAGGATATACCGGCCTCCAGCGAGCAATGTGCAGACTCACCTCGTGGCAGAGCGCTCAGCAGCACCTCTCCTCCAGACGGTGGCCTGGCTCCGGGGTCGCTCCCAAGGCACCTAGCCACGGCCAGACTGGCTTCCCCCGTCCCTTCGTCATCGTTCACCGAGGCACAGGACCTGCAGCTAAGACGTGTGCCAACGCCCAGGCAGACCGCTCCCTCTGACCTCAAGGAGACCACCGATTTCAAGGCGTCGTCAATCGTGCCATCCTCGCCTGACGCTCCCAGACCGTCGGCCCTGACAAGCGCCCTTCAAGACGAGAATGGCTCCAACGGGACTGCAGGATCTTCGAACGGTGCTCCCGTAGAAGATCCCGAAGTGGTAAAACGACATTTGGTGCAGCCGCCGGTGGAAACGGCTGATTCCAATGATTCCAATGGCAAGAAGCCAGAGTCCACCACATCTGGCGGGAGTGGAAACGGCAAGGATGCAGCAGAGGAGTTCTCCAGTTTACAGCTTCAAGGTGGTGATATAACCAGACCAATCTACAGATGGGCTGAAGCCGAGTCTCAAGAACAGCAGGGCCCCAAACGACGCAAAAGTTTTGATCTCGCAAGACCAGAACCCGAGGCCGAGACTCTAGATATCAATACGATCAGAGTTCCTGGTGGTTTCCGCCGAGACTACCTGCGTAGAACTGGTGGAGAGCAGAACACTCTCACCGCTCCAGCAGACCCCGAACAGGCGCTCGCTCAACCTCGGTTACCTACGAACAGCTTTTTGGAATTCTTGACCCTCTTTGGCCATTTCGCCGGTGAAGAACTTGAGGAAGATGACGAAGTGCTAGGCCCAGGCGAGTTCTTCACCCGAAGAACTGGGTTCGGGGAAGAGGAGCCGTCGGAAGAAACTTCTCTTCTTCGGCCTGGAAGTGCCGGAGGTCGTATGCCAAAAGACCGTGCAGCAAAGGCTACCAACACCTCCATGGGAGCTATACTTCTGCTTTTGAAATCCTTTGTTGGAACCGGTGTCTTGTTTCTTCCACGAGCCTTCTTGAACGGCGGCATGTTGTTTAGCTCCCTTGTGCTAGTTGGAATATCGGCACTAAGCTACTTCTGCTTTATCCTCCTTGTGAACACTCGGAATAAAATCAATGGCTCGTTTGGTGATATGGGAGGTGTGCTGTATGGTGAGAAAATGAGGAAACTCATTTTATTCTCAGTCGCACTCAGCCAGCTTGGCTTTGTTGCAGCATACATCGTTTTCGTCTCGCAAAACCTTCAAGCCTTCATTTTATCCGTTAGCAACTGCGAGACGTTCATGAGCATCAAATATGTTATCATGATGCAGCTCATAGTCTTCCTTCCGCTTTCTCTTGTTCGCGATATTTCCAAACTTGCCTTTACAGCCCTGATCGCGGATGCGTTTATTTTGCTTGGCCTGGTCTACCTGTATGGGTTTGGCATCAGCACCATCATGGAACAGGGCGTTGCCGACATCCAGCCTTTCAACCCCAAGTCCTACACCCTTCTTATTGGGACCGCTATCTTTACCTTTGAAGGAATTGGCCTGATCATCCCCATCCAAGAGTCTATGAAACGCCCCGACAAGTTCCCCGGTGTCTTAGCCCTGGTCATGGTCATTATTACCGTAATCTTCCTCTCCATGGGCGTTGTTGGCTACGCAACATTCGGCTCTGCAACCGAGACCGTTGTCATTCTTAACCTGCCTCAACAGGATAACTTTGTCCGAGCAATCCAGTTCTTATATGCTGCTGCTATCCTCCTCAGCACACCTCTTCAACTTTTCCCAGCCATCCGAATCTTAGAAAATGGCCTATTCACTCGCAGCGGAAAGTACAACCCTGGAATCAAATGGAAGAAGAACATCTTCCGCTTCTTACTTGTCTTAATTTGCGCTTCTATTGCCTGGGGCGGAGCCGGAGACTTGGACAAATTCGTCTCTCTTATTGGTAGCTTTGCATGTGTTCCGCTTGTCTTTGTTTATCCGGTATGTCTCTATCTAATCGCCTCCTTCCCTCTATTATGAAGAACACAAAGCTAACCGTCTCATCATTAGCCCATGCTTCATTTCAAGGGAGTGGCAACCACTCGACTGCAGAAGACTTTGGATGTATGCCTAGCTGGCTTCGGTCTGTTATGCTGTGCATATACTACCGCCCTTACTATCAGTAACTGGGCGGGTGGAAGCGAAGGACCCAAACTTCCCGGATATTGCGACAAGTAGTGTTGTGCATTCTCCATTTCGGCGCTGTCTGGTCTGGTGACCATCAGCATCTCAATCTCATACTGGTATCGAATATTTCCTTTCGGGTGCGAGCATTCTTAAGGTCTACATTCCGGTAAATCACATCCTTCCTTGCCTCCCGGTTCAGGGCGTACATACTTTTTCACTATTGTCATGATATAGATTCCGTCTCACCACCACTACATCTTCCATACACTTGTTTTCTCTTGCTAAATTGATGCCATCTTTGCTTGTTTCTTTGGTTGTTTCTTATTTCTTTCCCTCCCCTTCGAATCTAAGACTTGGCTCCTCCGTTGGAATATACAGAGTTATACGTGATGGGCTTTTTATATCTCTTATACTTTTGTTGGCCTTTCGGTAGAATTGCATACATGGGTTATACTTCCATTTATAGACCCGGTATACAGGTTCTCAATATTCAAGATCGAATTTTACTTACAATACTGGACAAATAAATACACATTTTCAACTTGCAAATAGTCAATAGATATATATAATAGACAATTAAAGTAGTTCATCTAGTCTGTGTTTGTTCCTAACCCATCCAAGTATGCACCAATTGGATTTTATACAGGTAGCAATAATCATCCTTCAGAGCAGAAAACACTGTATTCCGTCTTGACTTGCACTTGCATCGCAGAATAGGAAGAGAAACAAATATCTTTATTAAAACACGAGTGAACAAATATAACAAAACCAAACCGTGTATGCCTAATAGGTACAATCCAATCCAACAAAGCAACTATATGCCAAAGAAGGAAAGAAACGAGAAAAGAAGAGAACTAGCAGATCTATGAACCATTTCTATGAAGAAGAACTAGGTTCAACGTTCACTTTTCCTGCATTGGCACCGGCTTCCTTGGCCTGGTTGGCGAGAACAGTTTCTCGTCCTCCCCACCTAAACACGAGAAGGAGAATCAATTAGTTGAGAGGTCATAATTGATATAGTTTATAACAGCGCAAGGAGAAAAGTAGGGAAGGTATAAAATAATGACGTACTTCCAATAGTTCATCCATCGGTATCCTTGAGTCAATTGGGCTCCGAAGTTGATGAAGTGGCATGCGAAAAGAAGGTAGTTCTTGGGGGTAACGGCGAGAGAATAACGCATGAAGGTTCCGGAGTAGATAACCAATGCACCGGTCATTTGTGCAGAGATGCTATATAGTATAAGTGGTTAGTTGTATACGTTCGTCTAGGCGAGAAGATAGCCGCTCGACTCGACCGGGTTGACAGTTTCAGGAGCGGGGGCGATAGGAAAGGGTGCAATATCTCCCAACGACATACATTTCAGGATCTTTTTGGGTGTCCATGACCGCAGCGACTGGAATACCGAAGTTGGATGCTGGGCCCCAGAAATCTATATACATTTAAAAAACAGGTTAGCATCTGACCCAAAGGAAACGGAGGCAAAACGAGGAAGTTGTAGATGGAGTAGAATAGAGAGTCCAAAGACTCCCAGCCTAGTTGAGTCGCATCTCCAGGGCGAATTAGAAGGAAAACGATAGAGAAACGTACGTGTTGAGCAGAAGTAGTCCAACACCTTGTTGGACCGTATCTTTGCATTGATCGCTTTTACGACGGCAGCCATTGTGGGCGGTAGTTCTCTGGATAACAAGGGTAAAGGAATCGAAGAAGTCAGTTGACCGGATAGACTGTATCTGGCAGTCAACCAAGGGAGAGCAGAGATGTTCTTGGTCGCGGCGAGTTGGAGATTTGGACGTTTGCTCAAATGCTGAATTGATTTCCCCAACTAAAGCTCCGAATTCCGGAGTGAAATAACAGATTAGTCACGTGATATCACCCCGGACAGCAGAGACTGAACTTGTTGAACATCTAGATAGAGGGCAATTAAGTGAGTAGATTAATTATCTTGATAGGTTCACAGTATATAACTAGTAGGTGTAATATTCTCAAACTACTGCCTCAATAATTGGGAGGTCCTTTAGCCTTTCATTCACCGATACCACCAAACGCCATGGAGAAGAAGATGCGAAAAGGGGAAGAAAAAGGAAACAAATAGCCTGTCGTCATTGTTTATGAGCAAGGGAATCATGCAATTAGATCTTTGTCCCCGTTGTCAAAATATGCTGGGTTTCGTAACTCCAAGGTAGCGCGAGATTATCGTCCGCCCATGCCAGGTGGGAAGCCCCTCCCTTGGCCTGGAGGCTGGAAGCCAGGTGGTGGTTGGAATCCTCCAGCTAAGGAAAGGTAGTTAGCATGCGAGTAAACCATTTTAGTATAAAAGACTGGGTACTAGTACTTACGAGGTCCGCCAGGCGCTCCAGGAGCACCAAAGCCTGGTGGGGGTCCAAATCCAGCTATTTCAAACAGTCAGCATAGGTAGTTACAAAGATGTTGAGAATACCGAGGATAAACACTTACGTGGTCCTCCGGGAGGCCCGCCAGGAGGTCCTCCTCGACCTCCAAAGCCGGGAGGAGGGCCACCAGGGAAGCCCGCTGGTGGTGGGAATGCGCCAAATCCTCCGGGCGGTGGTGGTCCTCCAACGCCAGCAGCTGGCCCACCAAGACCGACAGGCAGCCCCCTTCCGGCAGGTTTGCTAATTCCAGGACCTGCGGCAAGTGTCGCGGAGACACCTCCTGGGACACCGCCTGCAGTTGCTCCTAGCCTGGCAGCTGGCTCTGCGGGTGGCGGGCCGTCAACCGAACATGATACAACGTGTGTTCCGCGCACGATAGTGAGTCCTAGCGTCCTCTTCTCTTCTGCTTCAACTAGCTGTGGGTTGCCGCTGGCCGTAGGTTGTCCTCCTTTGGCGGATCTCTTTTTTACTCGACGGAACTCTTCGGTGTCTGCGAGAACGAGGTTCATGTGCTAATTCTACCGTTAGCAAGTTCCCAGTCCCATGTCCATACTTTGGAAAGAAGCTATCGCACCTTGTCGAATGCAAGCATCTGACCGGTCATCTGTCGGCCATCGGTCAAGGTGACCCTCATCCTATAATTGATCTAGTTTCGCGCGTTAGCTAGTCCCAGAGCGCGCCCAAAAGCGAATGTATAGCATTGCACAACAACTGCGAGTAAGGTAGCCGTACGAGATTTTGCTATAAGACGTGTCAGCGGTCGTTATCTTGCTATCAGATGAAGCTCTCCAGTGACCTACCATCTTCCCCTGCTTGTTTGAAGCCATGCTGCTTCTAGTGCGCACGAATGCGACTTCAACAGAACTCGAAAATAAAACGAATCGCCCAGCGCCCAGCAGCTCTGCCCTCAGTATAGCAGCAAGCAACGTGTCCGTCGTGGAGAATTGCTGGTATCTCGTATCTTCTCTCTTTTGCATCAAAAAGTCGCTTTTGGAGTTGAAGATGCGATTTTCCCTTTTTCGGGTTTAGCGCCGCCAAGCCGCGTAGGGTTTTTTCGCTTCCGCGCACAAACAAACCAAAAGCGCTTTTTTGGCGACTTCAACTTTCTATCTCGAACTTCTTTTCCCGACCAGCACCAACCCGATCCTCAGCAAACACCCAACGACTCACAATGGTACGTTCTCTCGCGCCTGTTCTGGCTGAAGATGCTAACTACGATGCAGGCGGAGGGAAACGACAAATCTTCGAACCCCATGCGGGAACTCCGCATCCAGAAACTCGTCCTCAACATCTCCGTCGGCGAGTCTGGTGACAGACTTACCCGTGCAGCCAAGGTGTTGGAACAGCTGAGCGGTCAAACCCCAGTCTACAGTACGGATAGCCCTCTCCTCGAACGGGTTGAAGATGCATGAAGCAGACGAGAAGATGAGAAATTGGGACTGACAAGCGACCGCACACAGGCAAGGCCCGATACACCGTCCGTACTTTCGGTATCCGACGTAACGAGAAGATCGCTGTCCACGTTACCGTCCGTGGCCCCAAGGCTGAGGAGATTCTCGAGCGTGGCCTCAAGGTCAAGGAATACGAATTGAGGAAGAGAAACTTCTCTGAGACTGGAAACTTCGGATTCGGTATCAACGAACACATCGACTTGGGCATCAAGTACGACCCTGGTATCGGTATCTACGGAATGGACTTCTACTGCTGCATGTGAGTAGATACCTGCAACCGCGCACACAAGTTGTTGTATACGGATTACTGACACCTTACTGTAGGACCCGTCCAGGTGAGCGTGTCGCCAAACGCCGACGATGCAAGGCCAAAATCGGTGCCCCCCACCGCATCAACCAGGTCGAGACCATCAAATGGTTCAAGAGCAGATTCGAGGGAATTGTCCGATAAATCAATTTAAAATCAAACAAATTTCCAACGTTTCTCCCTCTTCTTTCCTCCTTTTTTTTGCCCTCTAATGCCCGGTTCAGGCGAGGAAGAAAATACCATTTCACACAGCATGAAACGTCCACCTCCACCCCGTTTCTGCTGCTGCTGATCTCCGAAAACAACCTCTCTTTGCTTGTTGTGTTTTATCATTGGGAAACCATGGTGGGGTGGGTCATGAAAATACAGGCGTGTGTGCTAGGGAAATTTCCAACGAACAAGACTCAACGGCAAGCAAGTATGATATGACATGCAACAATAAAATTTACATTTCAAATGGCTCCTTTTCCCTGCTTCACAATGGAGGCTTCACAGAGGGTGTTGTTCCGCTTAACCATTGCTGAGAGGGATGTTGGCGTGATGCCACACTTTTCTGGGATGGGAGACGAGTCTCGTTTCCTGTCCCAGGCGGCCTGATGAGAGCTTCGTCTGTCCCATCTTAGCCATCTCTTCCGAGAAGCTGCTGGATGTGGCCAGGCTAGCTTTCTAATTTATCTTCTCTCTTCCAAGTAAACTCGTAGTGATGTCGCCATCTTGACTAGCTATGTGACTACTCTGTTAGATTATAGTCAATAGGTAAGAGTAGATGTAAAGCCGTCAGGCCATCATAGGTTTGGAATTCAATATCAATAATTAACAAAACTGGGATAGCTATAGCAGTGTCAATTCAACTCCAACAAAACAATGTCATAATATTACTTAAATTCACGCTCAATCCTCCTACACATCCCTTGACTGAAAGGAGAGTTGAACGGCTAGTTATCCAATTTCAACTTTTGAATGTGAAGCAGAGCAGCAGCACCCGTTTCAAATCATATATACGCATAACCTCGCAGGTTGCAATTCAAAGGAAAACACAGCCGAAAAATATAACCAGTCTCCATCACTTGTTCTTAGGGGCCTGTTTTTCCCCCTTGACGAAGCTTTATAAATCCACCATCAGTATTCGACTTATAGTATGAGAATGAAAATGATAAGAACTAACCTATCCCACCACCGACCAAGAAACCTCCTATCTTCCGGCCCAGAGCCTACAGTCTGTTCTCTCCAGCTCTCTCTCCTATTAGCAAAGAGGGGATCACCGGATAGACGTTTCTGCGTCATCAAGCCTGCGTACGACCGGTCAGAGTGCGGGTTGGTTCTCCTTGATGCACCCTGCTCAGAACCAGGCGCAGACTCGGACGAGGTAGAGCCTGAGCGCTCCTTTGCTGCGAACGGGAAGAGGGTCGATGCTACGCCTGGCGACTGAGCTGCCTGGGCCGTGGCGGAAGAGGTAGATGAGAACGAAGCTGATCTCTCAGGTGCAATGCCACTTATGGCTGGAATGCTAGAGCTGGTAGACGCCTAGTATCATGACGTTAGTCAGAGAATACTCCCGCAGGCCGATAGATATACAATGGTATGTCCTTACCCTCCGCAGCTCTTCGTTTGCTGCCTCCGTCGGCATAGATTGCCGGCGAGGATGATAGAAGTACGGCGTTCCACCCCTAACCCATACTGGCGGACGGTCTGGGCGGTCACTCATGGTGTAAGTATATATATCGATGCTGATATAGAGACTGCTTGTTGTATAAGTTCACGATATTCACTTGTTCTGCTATCTCAAAGACATGACATGAGGAAGAGCGGGGGAATCGCCCCTCGGCCGCTCTTTTACCTCTTTTGCCCCCTCACAGTCCAAGGCAGTGCGCGGTCGGGTCCAGGGTCGATCCAGGTCCAGTTTAAAGCTATATATCTCGTGGTTGTATCGAGTTGGGAACGGGGAACTCTGCCGTTGGTACATGGTAACCATCTATGTGTTGATATTCGTTTGTACTTTCCACCATTGTGTTGATTTAGGAGTTACATGATGCTCTCTGGGTGTTAGTGATATGACACACAGGCCTAAGATGTTGTATACTTAAATCGGTCCTGTGAAGAAGTTTGTAATTTGGAAGTTGTGTACTGGTAATAGAAGTACGGGGTACTTTGCTCACGCGAGGAAGCAAGCTCTATAGAGTTGCTATGATGTCACCTTGCTGCATCTTTGATTGGCCAAACATGTAAATCCGGAATAACTATTATCATTCGTTGATTAACTCTTCTGTCTCATGATCATGGGAAGGACGATGGAACTTTTTGGATTTAGAAATAACAGCGTTGAACTGGTCTCTATAAATAATGACTGAAACAGTATAAGCTAGGACTATTTGTATATATAACGACGTAACAACGTACATCAGATGAAGACACGACTTTTAAACTGCTTGGGCAATTTTACAGATAAGATCCTGTCCATCGACGGAATCTCCCTCCTTAACATGTAGGCTGGAGATCTTTCCGTGGTGAGGTGCAGAGATAACCATTTCCTATACGCAAAGCAGGATTAGTATGGATGTAGTTAAACGAAAGGGGGAAAAGGGATACGTAGGATAAGACATACCATCTTCATAGCGCTAAGCACGGCAATAGGATCTCCCTTCTTGACCTCGACACCCTCGTGCACTCTGATCTCCACTACAACACCGCTCATCGGTGCACCCACTTGGCTGCTATCGCTGGAATCGGCCTTGGGTCGGCTGGTATCATCAACAGTAGCAAGGATATCGTCAACAGTAACCTGTCGAACTTCACCGTTCATCTCGTAGAATACTTCTCGTTGACCGGTCTGTTCAGACAATGGACCCACAGCCAATAGTTTCAAAATAAGCACCTTTCCTTGCTCAAGCTCGACGCTGAACTCTTCGCCAATCTCAGGTCGGGCAAGGAAGTATTTCGTTGGCAGTACAGAGAGGTCACCGTACTTGGATACGAATTTACGGTAGTCCTGGTAGACCTTGGGGTACATGGCGTAACTAGCGACGTCGCATTCGGTAGCGCTGCCGAATTTCTCTTTCAGTTCGGCCTTGATCTTGACTAGATCGAGCGGGTCCAAGTGGAGACCTGGACGGTCTTCGAGCTTTCGGCGATCACGGAGGGCAAGGGAGCGGAGGGGCTCAGGGAATCCACCGTAGGGCTGGCCCATGAGGCCCTCGAGGAACTCGAGAACGGAGCCAGGGAAGTCAAGCTCGCTGGCGCGGGCAATCACGTCGTCTGGGCTTAGCTTGTTGGAGACCATGAACTGGGCCAGGTCACCGACAACCTTGGATGTTGGGGTGACTTTGACGATATCTCCTAGGAGATCGTTGGCTTGTTCATAGGCCTTCTTCGTTTCGGCCCATTGAGCACCGAGACCAAGCTGGTGGGCTTGGAAGATCAGGTTGGTTAGTTGACCTCCTGGGATTTCGTGTTCATAGACCTCTGGGTCGGGGCCGGTGAGGCCAGCCTCGAAGGGAGAGTAGAGAAGACGGAGCTGAGCCCAGTAGGAGTCGATAGCACGGACGTTCGGGATATCGAGCTTGGGGTCTTGGTCGGTGCCCTGGAGCGAGGCAAGGATGGCGCCTACACTGGGCTGAGAGGTCATGCCGGACATGCTGTCAGTGGCAGCATCGACGGCGTCGGCGCCAGCATGGGCACAGGCGACCATAGACGCTACACCGGTACCTGCGGAGTCGTGAGTGTGAACGTGGATGGGTAGGTCGGGGTACTTCTTCCTGATGGAGCCGATGAGCAAGGTTGCGGCCTGAGGTTTGAGAACACCTGCCATATCCTTGATACCAAGGACATGGGTGCCGAGAGCAACGATCTTATCCGCTAGATCAAGGTAGTAGTCCAAGTTGTACTTCTTCTTGGGGTTAAGCATGTCTCCGGAGTAGCAAATGGTTCCTTCAATGACACCTCCTGCAGCAGCTACAGCTTTCATACCAACCTCGAGCTGGTGAACATCATTGAGAGCGTCGAAAACACGGAAGATGTCAACACCATATCTCTTCGCCTGCTTGCAGAAGTGATAGATGGCATTGTCGGGGAGACTATCAATGTCAGCATTAGCAGCTGTCCAAATTGCTCAAACAAATCCTGAGAAGACTTACGAAGAATACGCAACACCGTTGGCACCACGCAGCAACATCTGGAATGGAATATTTGGCACCGCCTTTCTCATCTTTCTGAGTCTGTCCCATGGATCCTCATACAAGAATCTCATGGCGACATCGAACGTCGCACCACCCCAGCACTCCAAACTGTACGCATTGCTATACGCATAGCTGGTCTCTCTGGCAATGTTCACCAGGTCAACTGTACGAACCCTAGTCGCCAACAAAGACTGATGGGCATCACGCCAGGTGGTATCCATGATAAGACATCCCTTATTCTCACGAACGGCCTTGGCAAACGCGGCAGGGCCCTTGTCGTCAATGATCTGCTTCCATCCCGTCTTGCAAGGAGAGCTGATATCAAGTGGTTTGCCATCAGCATCGCGCATGACGGGCATCAAAATGCTGCCCTTGAACTTAGGGTCGCCAACCTGGCCCTTAATACTACTTCCGTTGACGGCGACGTCACCAAGGTATGCGAGGAGTTTCTGGGCACGGTTCTGCGAGCCAATGAGGGCGAATAGTTCGGGGGTATCGTCGATGAAGGTGGTCCAGCAGTTACTTTCGATGAAGGTAGGGTGAGTGAGTAGGGAGGCCAAGAAAGGAATGTTTGTCTTGACACCACGAATGCGGAACTCGACGAGGGCACGAAGCATCTTTCGTCGTGCAACTTCGTATGTGGAACCATGGCAGGTACATTTGACCAACATAGAGTCGTAATGAGGGGTGATGATGGCTCCGGCGAAACCGTTGCCTCCGTCGAGACGGACACCGTTACCACCTGCGGAGCGGTAGACTTCGATCTTGCCAGTGTCGGGTTGGAAGCCCTTGGTCGGGTCTTCGGTGGTGATACGGCATTGGATAGCGAAACCCCTGATGGAGATGCGGTCTTGGGTAAGACCGAGCTGTTCGAGAGTGGCACCGGCTGCAATCTGGATCTGGGCAGCGACGATATCAATGCCTGTGATTTCTTCGGTGATGGTGTGCTCGACCTGGATACGGGGGTTGATTTCGATGAAGTAGTATCTGTTTTGCTGGTCGACGAGGAACTCTGCAGTACCGGCGTTGCGGTAGTTCACATGCTTGGCGAGCTTGACGGCATCGGCAAGGATGTTATCACGGACATCGATGGGGAGGTCCTTGGCAGGAGCAAGCTCGACGACCTTCTGGTGACGACGCTGAACACTGCAATCACGCTCATATAGATGGACGACATTGCCGTGGTTATCTCCGAGAAGCTGAACCTCGATGTGCTTTGGTTTGTCTAGGAAACGTTCCACGAAGACGGTGCCGTTGCCAAAGGCCGTCTTGGCCTCTGAAGTAGCACGCTCAAACGAGTCACGCAGAGACTCCTGGTCACGAACGACACGCATACCTCTGCCACCACCACCAAAGGCGGCCTTGATGATGATGGGGAAGCCGTACTCGTCTGTGAAGGACTTGACGGCCTCAAAGGTCTCGACCGGCCCGGGCGTACCAGGGACAACCGGTACCTTGCACTCCATGGCAATCGTTCGCGCAGAGACCTTGTCACCTAGTCTGTCGATGGTTTCCGGAGATGGTCCAACAAAGACCATACCGGCCTTCTCAACCGCACGCGCAAACTCGGCGTTCTCGGACAAGAAGCCGTAACCGGGATGGATGAGATGGACGCCATGCTGGGAGGCGATGTTGACAATCTCCTGGCCGGCCAGATAGGCGGCAACGGGCGTATACTGGCCACGCCTGCCGATCTGATAAGCCTCGTCGGCCTTTTGACGGTGCATGCTCAGCCTGTCCTCGTAGCTGAAGATGGCAACGGTCTGTAGGGAGAGTTCGTGGGCGGTACGGAATATACGAATGGGAATTTCGCCTCTGTTGGCGACGAGGATCTTCTGGAACTGCATGATGGAGGAATTGGCCCGTAGACGACTGTGGACGGAGTCCTGGAAGTTGGAGGGGTGGTGGTCTTCCATGACATCTTCCTCGATGGCGTCCTCACCGACAGCCGCGACGTTGACGTCTGGCAAAGGTACTGGAGGGGGAGTCATCGTGTCTTGTCTTGTGCGTGGTGTATTCAGGAGGAGGATGAACGGTGGGGTATCAGTAGAAAACGGCGAGTTCCTGATATCACGCCGTATCTATGCAGGACCTTCTCTCGAGGCTGCTCTGTCTGTATGTCTCTTCCTGTGCCGGTCTTTGAGAGGATTGTGTTCACTAGAAGCGTAGAGTCAGCAATTGAGTTCTCTCCAGTATCAGCAGTAGAAGAGGGCAGAGCGTGAAGCCGCGGCATCGGCCTGGCGGAGGGTTGGAGGGGCTATGGAGCAGTCCGCAGTGGGGCTAAGAGCAGTTGTGCCGGCCAGCAGCAGCAATTGACAGCGACCACGGCGCCGGACGACCTCTCTGGAAGCTGGAGACGTACCTGGAACTCGACTTGAGGCCGGCGGGAGGGTGTTTGGTGAAGTTGGAAGAGACGAAAAGATGTCTCTCTTCTTCTCCCGTTCCCCCCTCGTCCTTAAGTTCCCCTTGCAACTCTTTTGGCCCGCCCTGGCTGGACCGCGTTAATTATTCTCCGCTCACGTGGCTCTCCCCACATGACACCTTGAGCTTTTCCTCACATGACTTTTCCTCCTCAACATCACCATCACTCTTCTCTCTACTCTCTACTCTCTACTCTACTCTACTCTACTGTCTACTTTACAGACTACTCTACTGTTAGATTACTGCTATACTGAACTATCTGACCTGCCACTGCTCTGTACTTTCTCCTCCAGTATACGTATAGACGTCAAGTACGGCAATTCCCCGCCGGAAAGACCCTAGCTCCTCGGATTCTTTCCACCAAGCAAAAGACACGCAAATAACTGAAACCAAAGAGCAAAAAAGGGGAGAAGAAAAAGAAAAATGTCATCATCTGGTAACTCAATTGCTCGATGGCATGGATCAGCCTTCCATCGCCTTCTTTTTTTTTCTTTGACTAATATCGATTTGAGCCATTTATTCAAAATTCAACCCCCCAACCGGTTATCGTAAGCCTGTGAGCGTCTAGCCGAGCAACAACAGAAAAGAAGCTTCCCTCTTTTCTTTTTCCCTTTTCCCACCCTCTTTCTTTTCTTTATGGCTGGCTTCCTTTTTATCCCACTCTTCGTTTCGTTTAGCCGAGGATAAACCGGTTTGGTCAAGGATGGCTTGCTCGGGCGCTGCTCTATAGGTCAGGGGTGTGGGCAGAGATTCATGGACTGCCGTATTGGGGACCCTCCGACTGGCTGCCGGGGAGACTATGTTGAATTTTTCTTATTTACATCAGGCAGTTGTATAAAAGATGGTGGTTGCGGGCGTTGACGCAGGGTGGCTTTTATCTCATCACACGGTTGGGGGAAGATCGTGTCATCTTGCATCTGGGGAAGTCTAGTCTTTCTTCCGGAGAAATAGTACCGAGCAAATAAGCAGCTTACTTGTTGAGGTGCAGAGTACAGTCGGCATATCCGATCCATTTACCGAAGTAAGGCAGAGAGTAAGACGTTCAATTACAGGTGACGGTGACGGGAGGGCAGAAAAGAAAAAGGAAAAAGAAACAAATATCTCGTATCAAATACATGATGAAGAAAAGGACGTGACATGGTTACAGTTCAGAGGGAGTTTAGGAGCCGGGAGCCGAAGCCGAAGCCGAAACCGGGCCTGAGGATGGAACACGCAAGCAGATAGGATAAGAGAACATTAAGGGTTTTATTTTTGTGTGAAGAGAGACTGGAAGGCAGAAGGGAAAGAAGATCAAGCAAATAAAAAGAAAACAAAGGGAATCCCCTCCTCCATTTCCACATTTCGCAAGTCCCAGATGATGATAAAAAAGAAGTTAGTGGTAAAAAGGGGAATAATGACAAATGAAATTTCCCACGACAATCTTAATTCTAATTACCGATAAGAAAAGATAACGAAACAACCAAGCCCATTCTTCATTCGCGGTCCGGGCTCGTGTAGTTATCTTCGTTTCCTCATCTCATCCTATCTTCTTCATCTTGCCTATTCATTCGTTCATTCGGCCGTTTAGAAAGGTCGGAACCCAGTAGCCTGAGGCGTTATGCCGTTTGTCTGTGAACCAAACATCGACGGCGCTGCTCCTCCTCCCATAGAACCACCAGGGCCTTGCGTCAGCATCAGCCTCGAGCCACCTAGGATAGGCGTGTTGTCTTCTTCTTTCTGCTGCGTAGCTTCCTTGGCCTTGCGCTCCTCGTTGTCCTTCTTCAGCATCTCGATGGTCTGTACTTGCTGGCTGAGCATGTTGATCATGTATGGCATCGTGTAGTCGAATAGACCGTGGCGCCAGCATACTTCCAGCACCACGTCAGGACGGATGAGCTCGTAGCAGGCGTATAGCATGCCGACGTAGCATTCACGGCTGCCAATATCGACGAACTGTATATTCATTAGTACATGTTAAGAAAAAATAAGGTGGTAGGTGGTTACTCACGTAGCGCAACAACTCCTCGACAACCTCGGACTTTCCAGATATCGCTGCAGTCTCGATAGCATCCTTGAATAGCTTGTCCTGCTTGGATAGAGCAATGGACTTCTCCCATCTCTTGTTCTTGCGGTAGATGTTAGCAGCAATTTGTCTAAAGAAGACAAGCTCATGCTTCTCCAGTCTCTGCGCCAGCTCGACAGGATCATAGTTGTCATGATTCTCAACCGAGTCGCGCAGCGTCTTGTGGTCTTCTTCTTCAATCAATAGGTCATTAATGGCGTTGTTCACAGCTCGTTTGTTCTGTGGCTGCACGTTAAGCAGGAATGGCTTGATGAGAGGGATGTTGTCGGATTTCTCGAACATGCGAACAACACGGTTGACATCAATGCGGGCAGTTAGAACTTGGAGCAGATCGGTCAACAATAGTGGCTGCTCTTGGAGATAAAAGTTCAGAGCACGGTAGTAGATCTCCAAGTTGGCGACTTTGACGATGATATCCTTGAAAGAGTGGTGCTCCCAAGAATCGGCAGCACGCTCCATCATCGCGAGCGCAGCGTTATCCCATTCATCGTAGTGGCAGTACAGGAACACCAGCTCTGGCCAGAGGTTGGCATCCTCGCACGCACGAATCATCTTGGGGATGTTGATTCGGGTCCAGAACAGTTTGAGATGTTCCATCACGCGGTCGGGATGGTATTTCGACAGAGCAATTCCCAGTTCAGTGAACATACCCATATGAGCTCTCTCAAGACCAAGGCCAGCCTCGAGCAAGGCGATGAGCTCATCAAAGTATCCATTGCGCTCATACTGGCGGACCAAGTCTTGCAACTCCTCTGCGTGCACAATGAGATTCAAGCCGCAAATCTGAGCAAGGCGGAATTCCTTCTTAGCAACACAGGCGGCGTTGACCTCCTTCCAAACCTTGACGCTGTTGCCCTTTCGAGCACACTCGACAGCAGCTTGGTAATCCTCGAGGTGGACGAGGGTGGTAGCAAGCTTAGCCCAGTTGGAAATGCTGGTGAAGAAAATCTTAGCAGCTTGATGGTAGCCTTCCTCGTAAGCCTTGTCACCAGACGCTTCTACGTCAGCAACATTGATTCCGCGCAGGAAGTCGTCGAGTT